>JAOWCC010001634.1:21401342-21598842 GCA_030867875.1 Actinernus sp. WN-2022
ACGTCACAACGTGAAGAGAACAAAGAAGTGCGCCACGAGAAGCAGTGGAGTGGGTGGGACGTTTTGGCGTCATCTGTACATTTATGAGACAGTAAAATAAGTGGGGTGGGAGACCTTGAAACACTCAGGATTTTGCATTTGGTAGCATTAGGGAGTGGTCATTTATTTATGGTAAGAAAAACTGCTATTACCAGTATGTTGGATCCCGGCTCTCCAACTGGGTGGGTTTGGCGTCCGTATAGAAAAAAAAATATAGAAGAATGACGAAACGTTACTTTGCGCTCAGGCGCGAGTAAGGAGGTCGCCATTTTCAGGGAATCGTTACTTCGGAACTCTACGGTGTTGGAATTAATAATATCAGTGAAATATGGATAAACACATTTTGGACCCCGCCCCCCTCTCTCCTTGTTATTCAAACTTTCTTGACCCCCCTAAAAAGGTGGATGAAACTTTTATGTCCGCCACCCCCCCCCCCCCCCCCCCCCCTCTGATTTGCCAACCACCCTAACCATAAATAATGACCACTCAGGATAATTCCATGCCTGGAGGAGAACGAATTAATGCATGCAATAATTAATAATACAAGGCTATCAACGAATTCTCACAATTCGCTTTCGCTTCGAAACGGCCGAATAATACAATACTACAGGTTGTCCTTGTACTGTAGAGTACCTTTTTGTGTAATAATGCTACAATCTTACTTGAAATTATGGAATGTTGTCCAAAATGTATTTTGTGATTGGCCAGATCCAAAAGGCATCTGAAAAATGTACCGTTTGACAAGAAATATACTGCTGAAGTATATATTTCAGTGTCTATTTTGAGATTGTAATGAACAAATATGTATATTTAAGATGATATTTCCTGATATACTATTGCGGTTAAAATATATTTTTCAGATGTCTTGTGGGTCAGTATTTTTGGGCAAATAGATGTTTTTGACCAAGCGTGAGATGGGGGGATATTGATCGAGTTCTTTTGTGTGTGTGCCCGAAGGGCGAGGTTCATACACACAGAAAAAAAGACAAGACCAATATCCTCCCATCCGGACCGAAGACGTTTCGTAAATAAATGTTTTATTATAAATGGCTTTGTGCTTTCGCTTTGTTCCAAATAATTATACATGTATATATCACGGGTTACGTAAACCCGCCATCGGGGTATATGTGTTGTTTTAGTAACAATACATAGTGGTACATTACTGTATAGTCGGAAATGCGTAAATATGTACAGTCATTCGAGTCCTTCGTCCGCCGCTTTGCTTTCCAAATTAAATACCCAATGAGTATAAGGTTATATATTTTTATATATCTGTATTTGGTTCTAGTCTATCTAGTTAAAAACGAAGTTATGGTTTCAGTTACTAGATGATTTTTGTAGCAGTTTTATGTTTTAATACCCTAGATAATACTGATTCTGACTACACTACCAAGCGACATTCGTATATAGAAATATGTAGTTTATTTAGGATTGTGTCAGTCAGTCATACTGCTGAATAATATATGCTGGGCTCCTGACAATGCCGTCTATGTGTGGTATAATATGATACACTCAAACTGTGCCACGCCAGATACGAAAAACCACTAAAAAAAACAATCTTTAGATGTGGCCCAAAAAATATGTGGAAACGTATTCCCCGACTAATGCAGTGGCACAGACCTCCGGACGAGGTAAACGATATATCAAATCGAAACGAAAAGTACATAAATCATGATTTGGAACCAATCACAAAATTTTAACGCGACCGGGCTTGAAGACTAACTGGACGTAGAATGATCAATATTCCCCGGCAAGCACTTAAATAGTATGACTATATCCCTAGAAGATAACCCAACCTCTCTATCGTGCCATCAGAATATCAATTTCTGACTGATTCGTTCCTTCGTCACTCAAGCGTCAGAAATTACATTTATTATTTGCAAGGCAGCGTTTAACTGAGTTTATTTGAATTTACCAAGTGTTACTCTATTTTCACGATACAATAAGTCAACGCTGTATTACTGTTATGTACTGACAAAAGTAACCAGTTTTTTTGGTTTAAACCGGTATAAGTTTTATATTTACTCAATTTTTATATTACACTAAACACTGTTTATTGTCAACTAGTGCATGTTCATGAGCTCAAAATGCTCTAGATTTAATATCACCATGTATATTGAGTGTAATTTATGATAGTTAATAAGGAGGGCGCACGCGATTCGTGTGGACACACCCCTATAAGTGGTTGCTTATTAAATGATAAATGTTTTATGTTCGGTTGAGCGGGGAGCGAATTAGAATATAACTACACGGTGTTTTGTTTCCGGATTATCTCTGATTGCCTGAGTGTGAATTGTACAGAAAATTCGTGGTACAGATACAGATACAGATATTTTTATTAGCTCCTTGTACAGCAGATAGTACATTAGAATGTAGTGCTAATAAAAGATAATTGTATTACAGGCTATAAGATTGAGTATTGCTATAATTTTTACAAATCATGTTTTCAGTATACCTTAATATATAATTGCTTAGTTAAAGATATGACGAGATTAGAATCTATTATTGTAAAATTATTATTTCTTCTCTTCTTTTGAAACAGTCATAAACGTATTTAGCTGATACTTTTTGTAGTGTTTTTGGTGGGTTGATTATTGTGAAAAATAGTTTTTTGTCCATCATAGTCTCAGGGCATTTTTTGGTCTGTCTTATTGTTATAACTAAGGCTTCTCTTAATTCGTTATACATTGGGCATTTTGTCAGGAAGTGCATTTCGTCTTCGATATCGTTTTGACATTTCAAGCAAGTTCGTTCTTCCGGTTTTTTGTATGGTCTTGCATATCTGCCCTTTTCTATTGCCAGTTTGTGGTACAGTAGTACATGCAGAACAGAAGGGTGGGGGGGGGGGGGGGTACTCTCGTGGACTATACGGGGATTATCCGCTGGACAGGGTATGTTTTTTCGAGTTTCTGGTCTTAGACAGGATATCCATTTTCACATCGACAGATCTTGAACAGGGTATGGTATTTATCTAGTGCTTTATTTAGTCTAGTGCTTGATGAAGACTTATTTAGTTATGACCCACTCATTATACAAGATCACAATAACTGACACTGACATCCAAGTATAGGTAATTTGTTATTTGTCTTATAGAGGGATATAAAATTTTAACACTTTGTCTTGAACAGGGTATGGAAATTTGAGTTTTTTTGTTAGACTGAATTTCAGCCGTCTCCTCTGGTTCGTTCCACCAGAGGAGACGGCTGAAATTCAGGTTATTTTTTTGTCTTAAACAGGGTAAGGGTTTCAGAGCCCCAGCGGCACACCCCTACCCAACTTTGACACACCCCTACCCGGGCATAGGCAAGCGAGCGAAAGGAAAAGCGAGGCGAAAAGAAAGAAGACGGAGACTTTTCCTTTTGCCCGCTTGCCCTCTATCTGTCCTATCTGAGAGCCTGGAACAGGCAACCTACGAAGTAGCAAGGTTCAATTTAATTCATAAAATTTGAGGTATATTTCCAGTATCCTTAGCTTGTTTTGATTCCGGAAAATTGTTCCAATACATGAGTTTAAGTTGTCCTTTGTCTTGTCTTTGGTATTTTTGGGCATGTGTTGAGTAGAAACTGGAATCAGTTCATGCATGAAATGCACCTAAAATTAGGATGGGCCCTGTTCCAGGCCAAGAAATTATATTTTTGCGACCCTGTTCCTGACAAAATGGCAAAAAGGTAAACAGCTGGTATGTTAATATGGATCGTAAAATGTTTAACTTGGTCGTATTTTTAGACCTAAAAAAGGCATTCGATACAGTAAATCATAAAATACTCTTACGTAAATTGGAAATCCTTGGAATAACTGAAAATGCCTTAAATCTATTACAATCATATTTAACTGATCGTAAACAAATATGCCAGCTAAATGACTCGGTATCCTCCGAAAGCCGGATAACTTGTGGAATCCAGCAAGGGTATATCCTTGGCCCTCTCTTCTTCCTCTTATATATTAACGATCTACCGGAATGTCTAAAGCACTCAACATCTCGTATGTTTGCTGATGACACGAATTTAACCGTTTCGGGGGGATCGTTAGAAGAACTTGAGATGGCCATGAAACCTTAACCCCAACTAACTTCGAGGTGCTCTTGACGGGTATATATCAAAAGTTGAAAGATTTCCTGTAAAAAATTAAAAATACAAAGTGTGGGCTCCCTGTGGTTTGTCGTGAGAGTGAACTCTTCGCGGTCCGCGCTATGATGGCCACGATTGAGTATTATTCCATCGAAATAGATGGCGATAAAGCGGTTTTTAGACCCGGAGAGAACGTTGAAGGTCGAATAACCCTCAAGCTTGGCAAAGGCATGCGAATCAAAAGCCTTGTTGCTGGTTTTCATGGGCAGGGGCGAGTAGATTATACAGTCAGCAAGACACACTATATCAACAGAGAAGAGTACTTCAGCGACGGCCGAATGCTGTACGATGAATGTAGGTAGAGTCGCAGTTAAGGACAAAACACGTAATTTTCAAATAGCATCAACAGTTTAAATGTTCGAGTTTCATTTCTAGTGGCAATTAAGTAGGGGAAACAACGGCATGAATCATAACACTTGTATTCAGATAATTATTGATCGTGAGCTGTTGTTGTGAAGTACGTACGGTAATTAGGCCATTTAGAATACAGTGCCACTCCAGGAATGTATGGTTAGGGTTTCTTAGAATGGTTGGGTATATGCTTGGGAGGTGAATTATTACTCGGGATGCCTGAGGCTGTGGGCAGCGAGTCGAGTTTTCCAAGTGTTCCTTCCTTTATTTTTGGTGTTGAGTACTAGCCTGAACTGGTTCGTTCCTCCCGAGAGAGACCACAGACAGCCCAATCTCATGATTTGTGTATTTATACGCTTACAAATATCGCTTGAATAGTTCATATTATAAATCCTTCCAAAACATGTATGTTAGACAAATAAATACACGACTTCACCCTACAATGTTTCAGTTGTGGTTGTTCATACCTCTGAGCTCTTCTAGGGTCGTTTCCGCTGTTTTTCCGAACCTCTTTCCCTCACCTCCTAAGAATAAGAAAAGGCTGGAGACAACCGACAAATATACGATGCATAACCTGTCATCTTTGCCACGAAAATCACACTTCGCTCACTCCAAATAACTCGAAACTACGGTAGACGATAGAATGATAAATGAACTCATCCCAACCCGAATTTTAAGATCCAGCGATACCACATTCTATGTCCTACCGTATTTTCGAGTTATTTGGAGTGAGTGAAGTGTGATTTTCGTGGCAAAGATGACAGGTTATGCATCGTATATTTGTCGGTAATGTCTCCAACCTTTTCCTTTTATTAGGAGGTGAGGGAAAGAGGTTCGAAAAAAACAGCGGAAACGGCCCTAGAAGAGCTCAGAGGTATGAATAACCACAACTGAAACATTGTAGGGTGAAGTCGTGTATTTATTTGTCTAACATACATGTTTTGGAAGGATTTATAATATGAACTATTCAAGCGATATTTGTAAGCGTATAAATACACAAATCATTAGATTGGGCTGCCTGTGGAGAGACGTTTGATAATGCCATCCAGTGACGTCAAGGCGGATTAACAATTTAATTTATGCAAATAAAACTGTCACGGCGGTAGTAACACTACTGGAAGGAAAACATATGAAAAACATATGACAAACATATGAAAAACATATGAAAAACATATGACATATGACAAAAACATATGGCATGCGTACGTTTTGCAAAACTCACAAAATCTACAATTTGACCATATACAAGAGCAAACATATAACAGGCATATGACACACACAGAAAACATATGACAAACATACGTCTGAAAGAAGAAACATATGAATTGCAAAAAGTTTCCTTGACAGCACATATGACAAAAACATATGACAGGAATATTCAGTTCAATAAACATATGACAGAGTATCACAATAACATATGACTTACTAGAAGCATATGAATGTCATTTTTTTTTTGTTGGCAGCACATATGACAAAACATATGATAGGATGATCAGTTTAATAAACATATGACAGAGTACCTAAATATATAACATATGACAGTAGGAACATATATACGACTCCAAAAAAATATTCAATATTGTTGCTGGCAGAACATATGACAAAACATATGAATATTTAATATGCATGAGATGATAAACATATGACAAAGCAACTTGATTATGTAACATATGATCATCTGGCAGGTTTCCTTTTTATCTATATGAATAAAAAAACATTCATGACACTTAATCCAGTATCTTGGGTAAACATAATTAATAATCAAATAATCAAATAAATACTATACATGTGTATATATACTTAATATAATATATACTTAATATATATTATCATATATATTATAAAGTGTTTTCTTGAAAACATTGTAATATTTTTTTAAATAATAAAACAGCAGTAGTCCACTAGCCCGGGACTAGTAAAAAAAACACCTGTGCTAGTAAAATTTGATATCCACTAGCCACAGGGCTAGTAGGTGTCGAGATAAAGTATTATTACTATTATTATTATTATTGGAAAAAAACAACTTTCAAAAAAGCCCAAATTAAACGTGCAAATGTTCTGTTGAAGATGAAGGACTGGAAACTAGTAGACCCCAGGATCTCATCACGGGGATTTCATCACGGACAGGCCGCCATCTTGACTGGCACTCACGGACACATTGTAAATAAACCCTGATCAGTGCTGGAGTTGGCTGTGGGCTAGTAACTTTTAACTATCACTATCCCAAGGGCCAGTTAGTAAAATAGTTGAGGTCGAGCACTGAGATATGTTCAAATGATTACTTTTATCAGTCGAAGATCGACTTAATTTAGAGATCGACAAACGAACCCAGTAGTACGTACTTCGGATTATGCGATGATGATCACATCCTTCCGATTCTGGGATTGGGAAGTTGTTTGAAGACTTCTTCTTGATTTGTCGCCATTTAGTAACTCTTGGTTTCAACTGATCGACATCGATTCTCCATGCATGGACGGCGCTTTCCCCCCAAGGCGAACAACATGGAATTAATTTGTTTATAACTTACGGAGTTACGCATTTACCTTTGGCAGCATCCGGGTCATGTTTGGTAACCCGATCACAAGTATGATGCACATTTTTGGCGCTCAACGTTAACCCCAACCGTCCTCTTCACGTGAAGTTTGTTGGTTCAAGTTCGTCTCTGTCTTTTACTGTGGTTTTTGCATTATCAACCGCTTTCTTTTAAATAACAATCTCCAGGATTCCTCGACAATCGAAGGTAAGTGTACTGTTGTCAATTTGGCTCAGAAATTAAAGCACGTCGATTTATACAACTTTAGAATCGATTTCAGTAAATTTATACCGTTATCATCGGCTTGATTGCAGAATTCGAAAGATCACTTGGTGTATTTATGACTCGTTGTATGAATGATTTGGGGTTGAAAATGGGTAGGGTTTTTTTTAGTTTCAGGGTAATAAGGTTTTTAGAAGGTTTAAATTTGTACCAAGTGGTGGGGTATTCTGCAATCGCTCCGTTTGCCTTTGCCCCATATATATGTCAATGGTTTTTCATTTTGCCTTTATATAGGGCTAGAATTCCTCAATTCCCAGGTGTAACCAACCGAGCTATTATAAGGGAAGTCATGAACTGCCTACATGTATGTATAATGGTTTGGTCTGCATATTAAAGCTAAAACATATATCAATAATCAACTTTAATATTCCAGGTTACAAAATTAGTGTTCATTCCATAATTAGCACCCTTTTGTTTTCCTCTTGCTATAGCAAGGAGTAACAATTACATTATAACCCCCCACTTGTACTCCTGACTCTCTCGGTATATAAACCAGAATATAAAATAGGTACCTATAGTTTTTCATTATTTTGAGTATGCTTAAAATAGATAATTGCCCTGTCAATCATAATCCTTTGTGTCATAACATATATACTCAGCCCACATGCTCGTGGGATCAGTTACATTTCGGAGTGGTGGTGTGTACACTGATGCATGCTTGTAGTTTTCAACCCACCCACCCTCCCTTTAGAATACCATTATATTGGGTAAATTAGTTATTAGTTTCCTACTATATACATGTATGTATGGGTCCAGAGGAGTTATCTTGTTTGGACTTCGGGTCCTGTCTTTCATCCTATTATCTTGTAAATTGTTACATTATAAACTTCTCTCTTGGCCAAACACAGTCGTACAAGTTTTGTTTGGGTGGTGCAATTTGCACAAGGGGAATTAACCAAGTGGGATATGTTTATATATACAGTGTATACAAACAGAGAAATGGTTCAAGGAAAGAATCTTATCGGAGCCATGCAATGGCAAGCAATGTCTCAACAAGGAGATAGTGGAAATCATTATTGGTAAGTTAAAATAATGTGCCCTGACTTAGGTACCAGCCATTATTTAATGGTAGTACAGGGTTGGAAAATATGAGTTTTGTTCCTTAATTTTTTCAATCCCTGTAAAATTGATCCCTGAAAATTTCAACACCCTGTACGACTTCTAGCCCAAATTTTGTTACCCCTGTTAATGAAACCCTTTCATTTCTTTGTTTAAAAAAATCTTACCCCCTTAGGTTTCCAATGCTTTTTTCATACTCCGTATGGTTTTTGTCCAATCTAGTACTCCCTGTAAATAATGACCCGTCCCTTAGTAAAATCATTTTACTTAACCCTTCGACTACAAATAACTAAACCGGCCAAAATAAAGCATGTAATTGGAAAAAATATTGCATCAAATCTAGACATGCAGGAAATGTGATGTTGCAATGTTATTTCAAGGGATGAATTACTTAAAAGCAAGAGCTTATAAACAGCGATCGGTTGACTCCCCACTTTGGAGACTCATTTGTTTTGGAGATCTAATGTCTGGTTTCTTTGATTTTCACGAATATTGAGAAGCCGAAAATCGGCTCAAAAAACCCTTCCCGTTCGCACTTGAAATCAAAATCAAACACAAAGTCAGCACTCAGTTGTTACAGTACCTTCTTTAATCTCTCCAACCACCAGGTTTTTTTGCACAAAACACCAAGCGACTGTGAAGCACACTATTCTTTATGCTGCATTTCTCTCCATGTTTTCCTGCACCCAGTTGCTTGCTGGTTAATGGACACAAAATTGACAAGGGCTCCCCCCCTCTGGGACTCCTGTGGGTTTTTTAAAATAAGTCTTTTACCCCCACAACCAAGAGCGGTGATTTGGATACAAGCTGTTGCTTTTGAACAATTGTCTTTATGAAGCTTGAAACTATTCTCACTTCCATATTACAGGATTTATAATCAAGCACGACACTGGAATGGAGGCAATCCTCAAGCAAACCTTAAGAAACAAGTTGGCTGCCAATAATTTTAGGTCGAATCATGGCCAGTAAAGTAATATTTTATTGATTATACTACATTGTAAATGATCTCTTTGTTACATTTATTTACATTTTAAATATGCTATGTATCAAATTTATATATACCTGTAGACAATTAATACATAAAATATGGAAAAACCTGATGTAGATGATGAATTAAATGAACACATTGATATTATAATGCAGTACTAGTCATGGGTGTTGCAATAATGTTTTGTAACTGGTACATGGATTGAGGATTCCCGAGTCAAAAATCAGTGTCTAATTTGCACCAATATCTTAAAGATCAACTCAGTTTTCATATGTTTGTCATATGTTTTCAAATAATGAATAATATAATAACATATTAGTTTATATTGTCATATGTTTAATGTCATATGTTTCAAATTAAATGTATATATGACATGTCCAGTCATATGTATTTTAATAACATATTCATATGTTTATTAATTTTCAGAACATATGATATGCATATGAAATGGACAAAATCATATATTTTAAACATATGACATTTTTGTACACCCTTTTCATATGTTTGTCATATGTTTTTTTCATATGCAATAAAGGTCATATGTTTGTCATATGTTTGGTTGTGTGTTTTCGGACATATGAATTGGACAATTTCATATGTTCCGCATTTTAATCAAACATACAACAAACATATGGATTACATATGAATAACCTATGATAAACATATTAAGTCTCATATGTTTTTCATATGTTTGTCATATGAGTTTCATATGTTTTTTTTCCAGTAGTGTAAGAGTTCATGGGTCACAAAAACAAAGCCATCGCTCGCCTTGAGAAATTATTTGAGATCATGCCAGCCAAAATAAAAGCCTTACCTATATATACATCTCCATCCCATTTGCTTCTCAATTCAAGTGCCTCTTACGTTGTGAAAACCTTTTCGAAGCAACAAATCGTTATATTATATTTGGAAGGCAAAGTACAGTTGATCTTTGTCTTTCCGTTGATCTTTCAGTCTCGCGATCTGCCGTTCGAATCGACACAGCTACGAGATATTACCTATGTAAATGATGCAACAGAAAAGTAGAAAAACATGAAAGGATAATGGAGAATTTTCGAAGAAATACGAAAACTCTTTTACGGGAAAGAACAGTTCCTTGAAAAGAGTAGCGACATTCTTTACCACTGCGAGTGTGAACAAATAATCGATTATCAACAACCCTGCGGATGCGATGGGATAAAATGTACATGTTTACAGGACAGTCGGCCGGTTATTGTGCAGGACACTTTCAATCCATTTCAAGATGTTTTCCTTACGAATTCAAGGTCTTTGCCAAAGGCAATCACTCCACTGAAACTTAGCCTGCGTCGCAGGGGTTCAGTTCAGATGCGACGCAGGCTACTGAAACTCAACGATCAACAATCACGAGTCCAAAGTGAATATCCTGCCGTCTTCTCGGATGAGTTAATTATGATAATTATGCAAAATTATAGAATATGAACCAATCAAAGATCACTACCAGGTTTTCTGGTAGTGACGTCACTGGATGGCATTATCGGCTATTGAATTCAGACGTCTCTCTCGGGAGGAATGAACCAGAGGAGACAGCTGAAATTCAGGCTAGGTGTTGAGCAATATCGCATTAGTTATTAATCGAATTAGTTTTACCGACTCGGTTCCAGTCCCCCTCTCGTTTTGTTACCGGCTAATTAACAATTAGACCCGCAGCGCGAATGAGCTACAAGTCAATAGCCCAGGAGGGCGAGAGGTCTAATTGTTTTAGTATAAACTAACTAGTCGGACAGCAGAAAATTATAGAAAGAAACAAATTGAAGTTGATTTTTTTTATTATTTCGTGCGGTTTTTCTCTACCATGGGCTATCACAAATAGACCTATAGTAGGGTAGCCAATCAGAACGCAGGATTCGTAATAGTCCACTGGTTGGTTTATATACTAATAAGTATGAGATATTTTGACCCTTCCCTCTTTGTATTGCTCCTTTTCCCTCTATAACCAACTCTTTTACAGTTGCCCATTTTTTATGACCCTTAAAAAGATATGACAGACAGACAGAAGGTTTATTGGCACTTTGCAGACATTATAAATGTTTACATCAGTGTTGAATCCAATAAATAAATAATGACTAAGTAGATGAATACTAAGTCTTGTTGTTAAGGGTAATGTATATTACATTAATTCATTGTGGAAACAGCTGGTGACAAGTTACTTAATACATGTATAATGCAGGACAATCAGATATGTATTTATATGCTCTTCTTGCAATTTTGGTATCTGGCTTAAGTATATGGGTTAAAATTTGGTCATGAGTTTTCTTTAGGGATATTTTCAATGTGCATAGAATTCGTTTCTCGGCACTGGTAGCTACATGTAGTTATATGTGAATCTAATTATAAAATGCTGTTCATCCTCTACTTCAGCTTTACAAAGAGGACAAAGTCTCTCATTGAGTGGTTTATAATGGTAATAGAATTGAGTGGAGTGCAATTTGGCCTGAAATCATACGAGTGATTACAAAATTGCACGACCGCGAAGCGGGAGTGCAATTTGTAATCAAGAGTATGATTTCAGACCAAAATTGCACTCCACTCAGTTCTATTACCACTTAATTATATTCATTTTTAAATCTTAACAAACGATAAACGTAAATTTGTTTTTTTACAACAACAAACTAGAAAAGTCAAGCAGGTAGAGCTTTGAAAAAGGTAATTCAAATCTAAGAGCGTGCGCGAGCGATCACGCCATCCCTACGCTGTGAAATGGTTTCTTAAATTCTGCTCATTGATTGGTTCAGCAAAAGGATGCAATAACAGACACAAAATGATGCAATTTAGGCTGAAATCACTGCTGCTTTTAACCAATCAAATTGCAGGAAACACCAGTGATTTCAAAATGAATATAATTAATACATGTATGGGTACTCATATCTGCCCCTCTCAATTTGTAGCTCAATTGATTACTAATAATTCTCAACTTAATTAGCGCAATTCAATGCTTCACATTCTTAATACATGTATTTAACAGATAATTTTCAAGTTCATGTTTATATTTGAATTTTCGATTACACATCTTAATTTGTTACCTTGGTTGTTTTTTCGGTTATTATCAAGCTCACTCTGCCAATTTTGAATTTGAACATCTATTAATCTTTGTTTTAAACTACATGTACATGTATTAATAATTACGTTTGGGTGTTCGATTTCTTCCTGGAAAAAAACAGACTTCACCAGAACCTAGTCGAAACAGATTTTTTTTTTTACTCTTTGGCACCACATTGTGGGCTTGACCCTATCTGTCTCAATTCAGCTACAGCATCTTGCACTAATTCAGTGATTTTTTTTTTAGCCAGTTAATTTTAGGCTTCTTAGGGTGGAATCCATGCTTATTTGTAATTTACCTAATTCGGCCTGACAAGCATTATTAGTGGTGGTCCTGCTTATACCTAGTAACCATTTACAGAATTTTAACACACAGGTACAATTTCTATTGGGTCTTTGTCATTGTTTGATACTTTATCCATACCCCATATTTCACTAAGTACTGTAGAGAAGTATGGGTTTGATTAGACTATCAAATAGTTTAAGCGTAAGTTTAACATCAGTCCTAAAATGACTGCCCATTTTCTGTAATTTGTAAAGTGCTTTTAGTGTAACGTTTTTAGCTCACTTATCTTTGCCGTAGTAAAGTTACCATAAGTGCTGAAACAGAGGCCTATAGATATTTAAATACTCGTATATTTTCTATAATGGTTGGTTAAAATAAGTGAAAGTGTAATTATTGTTCATTCTTCTACCTGAGTTGTTGAAAATCATTGCTTTCATTTTTTCAATATTGACCTCTAATTCAGAGGTGATGGTATATTATTTAAGCTTACAAAGTAGCTGCTGTAACCCTTAGCAGACCTGGAAAGTATAACTAAATTGTCCATGTATGCCAGACAGCTGATTGTCTTATTTTTTAGCTCCACAAAATCTGCTCCTTTTGTTTGATCAAGGAACTTTAGAATAATATTTACCATTATTCCAATTTTTCTAACTTTCTTGAAGAGTTAATTGTCTCTTGGTACACAACAACAACAACAGTTACTTTATTTCTTTTAAATATATACAATATTTATAAATGCCCACCTGCAGGTAGCAAAAGCTATTCGAGGCAAGGGATATTGACAGGAGCCCTGATTACCCCAGCAGTGTTCATCTCCCATACTAAGTCTGTGTCAGCGTTTACTCGCTTCGTGCTTATTAAAAATAATATAGAAATATTTTGCAGGAGTAATCGCGCCCCCCTCACACCCCAGCTGCAGTTTGGGAACAAATCGGTAGTGTGGGGGGCAATGGATGGGGGATCTAAACTGTGGAGCCGTGGTACAATGTATGTCTTGCATTGACCCCCATTTTTTTCTGGGCTGAATTCAATGCTTATAATTGCAGTATTCAGTTCATGGGAAAACCATTCTAAATATAGCACAAAGCAAGTAAATGCTGTGACACCTATATACTACAGATGGGCACTCTGGGTAATGGGCTCCTGGTATCGAGAAGAGATAAATAGAAAATATTAATGTTAAATAATAATGTATAACAAATAAGTAGTATTACATGTAACACTATATACGGACACAAACACTTACGTGATCACAAGTAAAGCCTTGCTTGAAGACTCACATAAAAACTAAATGTCCATGTATGTATTTCTTAACTACTTTTTCTTCTACTAGTTGTGGATTAACAATAATTATTTGCATGAGAAAAGCAAGAAACTAAAAAATAGAGCGTGGAAAAGAGGTGTAATTATGAAATTATTCTTCAATCTTTTTTTCTTACTTTTCAAAAAATATGGTTCTGTCAGGGTTGTAGGGGCACCAAGCCCCCTGGAGTCCTGCATGAGGAAGCATAGTCCCCTGAAGCATTATATAAGTCCCCTGAAGCATTAAGTCCCCTGAAGCTTTGTGTACATGTACTTATGCATTTTGGGATGTAAAAGTAGTTCTCTGCTTGAGTTTTTTTTTCAGATTTACAATATTTGAGGAAAAATATAGACGGACAAGTGCATTGTCTTAACTCTTGCCTAAGCTATAACCATGCATGCCATACGTTTTTCAGCATGATGCACAGCTGGGTCCTGACCAGCCCCCATGGTTGTTTCAGGTCCTAGCTGTTATATTAGAAATTCAGAGTTTTTTTTTAAAGAAAACTGGGACACCCCCCCCCCCCCCCCCCCCCCCCCCCCCCCCCTCATTTTTCTGGATCCACCCTCTCATATATCTGTCATGTTTATAGCAATATATGAGCCAATATATATCTTTCAACAAAATTAAGTCACAGGTATTATACTTTGCTTATATTAGGTCAAGATCCACAGTTGATGGGAAATTTCCCCCCTGGTGAATATGCCTTTCCCTTTAGCTTCAGACTTCCCTATGGTGGTCTGCCAACATCATTCCAGGGAGAGTATGGCTATATTCGATACTGGCTCGACAGTACAATTCAAAGGCCTTGGCGATCAAATGAGAAAAGACAGCTTGCAGTTACTGTTGTTGAACCTGTTAACATAGATCAACCTGATCTAAGGGTAAGTTTATCTTAATTGTGTAGTATATTTAATCTATTCATTTGATATTGATTGACTGATTTGCTGAAAGCTATGCTGCGCCGGCCCTGCCATTGTGAAATTGTGAATTATAAACAAAGCAATAGCTAGGTCATTCATATAACCATCTTTGTCAATAACTGGGTGCAGTGGTGTAGGGAGGTAGGGAGGTACCCCCCTCTGCCCAGTCCCAGAAGAGAGATTGACAGAATTAAGTCATCAATGAAAATGTCCAAGAATTCATCATTTTGCCCCCCAGTTAACCCAAATTTTCAGGATCTCCCTATATATTGCCCCTGACTGGGGGAGAGGGGGGGGGGAGGAAACTCAATATAAGGGCCCATTCTGGAGCTGATGCTACACATCATATACATCATTCAAATGGCCTCCCATGCAGGGGGTCATTAACTTTCAAATCTATCATCTGTTAACCCTTTTGCTACTGAACCGGCCGTAACCGGCCAATATGAAGCATGTACCTGGAGAAAATTATTGCATCAAACCTTAGACATGCTGGAAATACGATGTTGCAATTTTATTTCAAGGGATGAATTACTTCAAAGCCACAGCTGTAACTGGGATCGCTTGACTCTCCCACTTTGGAGAAAGACTCATTTGTTTTGGAGATCGTTTTTCGTTTCTTTGATTTTCACGAATTTCAAGGAGCTGAAAATTGGGCCAAAAAATTATTCCCATGCGCAATTGAAATAAAAAGCAAACAAAATCAGCACTCAGTTGTTACAGACTACCTTCTTTAATCTTTCCAACCACCAGGTTTGTTTGCACAAAACACACCAAGCAACTGTGAAGCACACTATTCTTAATGCTGCACTTCTCTCCACCATGTTTTCGTGTTCCCACCTCTAATTGCATGCTGGGTAATCAACAAAAAACATTACAAGGGGACACCCCCCTGCCCCCCCCCCCCCCCCCCCCCCCCCCCCCCCCCCCCCCCTTCTGGGACTCCTGTAGGTTTTTTAAATAAGTATTTTACCCCTACAACCAAGAGCGGTGATTTGGACTCAAGCCGATGCTTTAAAGTGACAAAAACACATCCTAATAGGTTGAGCAGGGGGAAAAGATCACCAGAATTTCAAAGATTTCATTGAAGAATTATTTTGATGTGTCTCGAAGCAGAAACACAGCAGAAAAACCCTGTGAAACCCCTCACAAAGCCTACTAAAAGCAAGCCAAGTACTCCTCGGACTTAATGATGTCCTCTAGCTCTCTTACAGTGGCTTAAATTGGACAACTGCATGATCTTTTTATTGTTAGAGAACTAATACATAAGGTAGCTGACATGCTTTCCCGTTTGTCCCACAGAGCTCAAGACAGAACCAAGACAACAGGACTGTATGCTGTATGTGTTGTGCTGCTGGCAATTTGAATGTTCTGGGGAAAATAGACAAGGGTGCATATTACCCTGGAGAGGAACTTGCTGCAAAGATGTATGTTGAAAATCTGTCATCACGTAATGTTACTTACACTGAGGTTGTGCTGGAACAAGTTATAACCTACAAGTATGGCAAAGGTAAGCATTACTATATTTACTAGAAACATAGTGGGGAGGCGAGGTACTGGTCAGTGTGTTTAAACATCTTTTAACGAGAAGGGTTTTAGGGGAGTAATATTATTTGCACCTGAAGGTACATGATGTCTGGATCAGGTACACCAAAAATGTGATGACTTTCTCAGGGGGTTATTTACAGAGAGTAACTGTTGGGTTTGTTTTTAAAGGAGCTGTGTCATGGTGAGGGCCCAGCATTTCTTAAACCAGTTGTGATTTAGGAGAGCAGGTTTTGTTGGGTTAGATTTTGGACCCAACATACCCAACAGGGTTCAGTGAATTATTAATTTAACATACTCTTCATTTTGGGTAAACAAACAGAGTCCAAATTCACCCAAGAGAGCCAACAGGGCCAACATTAGGCAAACAATTGGCCTAACAGACCCACCATACTGGTACAGAGTAAACAGCTGGGAATTAAGTCCAACCGACCAAACATACTTGCAGAGTAAACATGGTATTTCTAAAACTTGACTCATATATGGCATTTCTGTTCCGGGATGGAACAAATTTATATTCAGTAATTTTCATATAAACTGGTGACTCTAGCACACATGTGGTTGAAATCAAAGGAAATGTGCAGAAATAACTAACAATTAAACCATGCATGCATAGATCTAGCCTAAGCTTCAAGGAAAATTTTGCATAATTATCCTTTCAATCAAGTGGGATATAGGGAAGGGGACTTTACCTTTTGTAGCCAAGCACTTACATACACAAATGGAATGTTTGGCATCACGTTTGATTGGTGTGACTTACACACATCTTTCATCTCAAGCATGTTAAGGCCTGGTTCATTTAACGGCAAAGAGATTTACGTTTACTTAAATAATGTTTTCTGGCAGAAATAATAGTTTAAACAAAATCTAATTACACCGTAATACTAATATCAACTTCCTTAAATTGGTAAAGTGGATAGTTGTTGTATCACGTGATCGATGACGTCATAATTATATAAAATTGTTTAAGTGAAATGCGGCTGCGACGATAACATATTAATATAAAGTAACACTGCTAAAACATTACTCCTTCTGCAGTGTTTCAGACCACGCTTAGAAAACATGACTATCTTATAAAGATAAGGAGATATTGAGGGTAAAAAAAGTCATGTGACCTATTTTGCATATTTTCGCCTTAATTACTCGTTAACGAAACATTGTAGTCATCTTTTCTAAGCTGATTTAGGTAAAAGGCTTGAACCTTAACTAAACATATCCACTCATCATCCTAGCTGTTATAAACTCGGAGCCGCGTTTTTGATTTACTGATTTTGTGTTCTAAGTCACGTGACAGACCACGTGACACGTTTTACTACACACAAACCACTTAAGGTAGTCAAGAATGGCGATACCTATTATCGTGAGAAACCTGGTGTATTTACCATACTCGGCTGTGCTGAAATAAGGAAAACAGTTTTTACCCGAAATTTGACCCCTGAACCAGGCCTTAACATGCTTGAGATATTAAACTTACTTTATATTGTAGATGTAATAATGACCCATAAACAAATACTAATCACCCTTCCCCCCTCATCGAGGTCTATAGAAACCCAATCTTGAGCAAACTTGGAGCAAATGTAAGATTAACAATGCAACAGTATAAATAGCCTCTTGGCTGATTTGCTAAATGCTTGTTAAATTATGTTATTCATCTTCCCATATTTATGTGACTGTGTGGATTACATGTAACTTCTGGCTTCTATAGTTCTTACAAGCAAGCTAGTACATTGTAGTTTGTTCTGTTATTATTGTGCAGAGATATGATCAGATTTGACGATCAATAAATGAGAAGTATACATGTATATCTCAATGTTTAAATCCAGGGAGTGATGATATCAAGAAGCAGCATATAACAGTGGCTCGTGTAAAAGGTTTGGGTGTGCCGCGACACGAGGAGGCCAGTATTGAAGACCTACGTCTGACTATTCCAGCCTTTCAACCCACTACCACAAGTTCTAACATTATCAGCATTAGCTACTTTATTGAGGTAGGGACTATGGAATTATATGAACATTTCCAGATAAAAATCAGTGGAATTGTTAAAAATGTGAACAAGAAAATGCCATGAAATAAGTCAAAATATCAAAATTCTCTGACTTCTCTGACCACATTGGTATATTCTACATCATCATAAAAGTTGCAAGTGGATACGTTACACTGTATATTTGCATACATGATTGATTCCAATATGTGGCATTCAATTATTTGAATATACTTCTCCCAACTTATATTACCATAGCAACAGTTAAAAAATCGTACACAATATCAGTGATCATTTTGGTATAAAGGTTGCCAATGTACACAATAACATTTCATTATTATAATCAGTGTACCCTGAAGGTATCCGGTCTTTCCAGTCGTGTGCACATTAGTGAGTATCTACTACATGTATATACCTTTTTATACAATAAACAAGGCGAAACATGAGCTCTGATGGGTCGTTAGCCATGTGTTATTAGAGTATAGTTGTACAGATGATGTCACAAGGTCACATATGCTCTGATTGGTTGATAGCCATGTGTTATTAGAGTGTAGTTGTATAGATGACGTCACAAGGTCACATATGCTCTGATTGGTTGATAGCCATGTTATTAGAGTATAGGTGTACAGATGACGTCACAAGGTCATGCATGCTCTAATTGGTTGATAGCCATGTGTTATTAGAGTATAGTTGTATAGATGACGTCACAAGGTCACATGCTCTGATTGGTTGATAGCCATGTGTTATTAGAGTATAGTTGTATAGATGACGTCACAAGGTCACATATGCTCTGATTGGTTGATAGCCATGTGTTATTAGAGTATAGTATAGTTGCACAGATGAAGTCACAAGGTCATGCACATGCTCTGTTTTGTTGGGAAAGTTATCTAATTATTGTATAAAATAAATATGTTATTTTGCCATTGGGTCTGTCCTCTTATAGATGAACAGACTGACGTCAAAACGTGAAGAGAACAAGTTACGTTACTCGACTGTGTCTCGTGGCGTACTTCTTTGTTCTCTTCACATTGTGACGTCATCTGTACATCTATAAGAGGACAGACGCAGGGTCAAATTACATCTATTTATTAAATAACGCTGTTAACTGAGTTAATTAAATAACGCAACTGAAAGTATAATTTTTACCTAAATTCCAATTCGATCCTGGAGTGCGTCGGAATACTTATACATAAGCCTCTGGCTTGGGAGACCCAGTAACGGCTCCCTGTATCTTCAACGCAAACTAAACCATTTATTTTGTTTTATTTTTACACAGCTAATTGCGCACGTGCAGGGTGCTTGTGTGTTTTCATCGTCTATTAAAATCCCCATCAAGCTTGGCAGAGCGTCCTCAGGGACTGCTACAGGATTAAGTCCAGAGATCCTTCGTCTGATAATACACGCTATCAACCAAGAACTACAGGAATCTGGAGTCCAGGAAGAGAGAGAGCCAGAAGATGACAGTCGTGTTGACTATGATGATAGAGAGGTGATTTGCCGCACGTAAAAAGAGACATAGCGTAGTGCTATAAACATAATTAAGCAGGTTTACAGCTTGAAAGCTTCCTTCGAACAAATTAAAGCTGTAAGGCTTAACGGGTCTTTAGCAGGATACGATCACGTGGTTGTACTGGTGGCAAATAATACCTGACTTCATATATTTAAAGGCACTTGTACGAGATCGGTAGTGTTATTAGCAAAACCTGTTTGTAAATGGTATTTTCCACCTCCAATCGATTGTCGATCTTTCTAAAAGACCGTTTGGAAGTTTGTTTGCCATTCAGTAGAGCCTTCCCATATAGGATCATGATGAGCTCAATTCACTGGTTATTGAAGTGATATATCAGCAAGTGACTGCTTCTTGCAAAAAGGCCTATTAAATATGTAAAACCAACTCAAGCCCCTTTGGTATTTTTAAAAAGTGAGACAAACCCATGGCGGAGATATACGTCTGTTCTTAAGTATAGCTAAAGCTACAAAGGGATTCTCGCAAATTTTTTGGGTTGCAAAGCGGTAGTAGTTGAGTAAGAGGAGATACTAAAATCTACACAGCCTACACAGAGGAGTCATGACGATATGTCAATAAATTAGAACCGTTCAGTGGAGGCGATTCCAATAAATTCACTGAAAAAGTAAGTCGAGAAAGAAGCAGATACCGTAATGTATTTGCTTCTCGTCTTCAGTTTTCGACGAATACAGGACAGTGTGTTACAGTGTGACTACTGCAGCCAGGGCCATTTAGACAACGAGAACCAATCTCATTACAGCACGTAAACAAAGCATCCAACTTACGGTTACTGTAGGCTTCTTGGGATTACAAGTGTCATTATAATTGACCACCCTATATGGGTTACAGAATGATCATATGACCTTTGGTGGTTGTTTGTCAGTCATTCTCTTTGATTTCTCATCGAGAGAGGACGTGTGAAACTAATTTCCCACCTCCTCCCCATGCCACCTTCCGTCCTTTGGTTTACACATATAGATTTATGATCATGTTCCGTTTTTCTTGCCCTCACCTTTACTGGGCAAAAAATTGATTAGATCAACATTTGTAAATAAGTAACTAATTACCGTATTGAAATGAATATTTTTTATTAAAAGCGGCTATGGGCTTTGGCTCATAGCCATATTTCTCCAAATCATGCCTGTATGTGAGTTATAGTATCTTGCCCAGCAAACAAGCTCAGTGAATGCAGCACTTTGGGTATTACGCCTTGAAGGAAGGGGGAAGGCATACATACAAATTATACAGAAATAAAATTTGCAACTTAACACGAATAAGCAAAAAGCAACACTTCTATGAATACTTCAATACTAATTTGACAAATATGAAAAAAACATGGGAAGGAATAAATAATTTACTAAATCGTAAAGCAAAGAATTTTAAGCGAATCAATGCAATTAAGGATTTTAACAACAATAAAGTAACTAGAGATATCCCTCACGGATAGCTAATTAATGTACTCAACGAACATTTTGCATCGGTAGGGCCTAAATTAGCAAACAAACTGCCACTGGCACACCATCATTATCTTGATTTTCTCTCTAAATCCAAATCACCCGATACATCATTTCTTTTTGAGCCTGTTACATCAGAAGTTAAATTGGAAATCTTATGTATACCAAACAACAAATCTCATGGTCTATATTCTTGCCCTACACAAATATTGAAATGTGCAAGTAACACTATAAGTGATGTGCTATCAAACATACTTAATACATCTATTATATTAGGAGCATATCCCTCAAAACTAAAAATGTCAACAATCATACCGATATTTAAAGCTGAAGATGAGACCGACGCAGATAATTACAGACCTATATCTTTGTTATCTAATTTTAACAGAATTTTCGAAAAATTAATGTAGAAAAGAATGGAATCTTTTATTGAGGAAAAGAATATTCTGTTCTCTTCTCAATATGGCTTTCGTAAAGCGCACTCAACTCAACACGCAATTCTTGATATTGTTAATGCTATAGAGACTAATATGGATAAGCGCCTATTTTCGTGTGGAGTCTTTATAGATCTGAAAAAAGCTTTTGATACTGTTGACCATAGCATTCTGCTCAATAAACTCAACCACTTCGGTTTTCGTGGCATAATAAATAAATGTTTTTTATCTTACCTACAAGGTCGGACACAAACAACTCAAATTGGTTCACACACATCTACAAAATGGAAACTACTTGTGGCGTACCACCACAGCGTTGTGTTTTTAATAGGTCCATTGCTCTTTTTACTCTATATCAACCATATTCAAAACTCTTCTGATAAATTCAGCTTTTATCTTTTTGCTGATGATACTAATATACTTTACGCAGACAAAAATCTTAAATCGTTGGAACTAATCGTAAACAGATCTAGAGAACTAAAGAAATTATATGATTGGCTAACAGCAAATAAATTAACCCTTAACAAAAAAAAACAAATTTTGTTATATTTCGTCAAAAGAAACTTAACTCTCAACCTAAAATAAGTATATTCGATAATGAACAGAATAAGAACGTTCCCTTGGAATGTAAATACTATGTGAAATATCTCGGAGTTTTAATTGACAATAATTTATCCTGGAAGCATCATATCGATCATATTGCTGTAAAAATTAGCAAAACAGTAGGGTTAATCGCGAAACTAAGACATTTTGTGCCCGTACATACCCTCCTGAGTATTTATCGATCATTAATTGCTCCTTACTTAACTTATGGGTTGACAGTTTGGGGTCAGGCATGTAAGTCCTATCTGAAAAAACTTCTAATTAATTCTTCAAAAGCGGGCACTCCGCTTTATGTATTTTGCCGACAGAAATGAGCACGCAATTCCCCTTTTCATTAATGCTAATATTATGCCTGTAAACTTTTTATACTATGAGTCACTATCTAACTTGATGTATGATGTCAGAAATAACTCAGCACCAATAAGTATTTTAAATTTATTCGTAAACACCTCCAGTATCCATTCTTATAATACACGTTCCTCTACATCCAACAATTTCTATATTAAAAGCTCTAGACTTGAAATACGAAAAAACGCCTTCTCTAGAATTGGAGCAAAACTATGGAATGAGATACCATGTTATCTCAGAAATCTTACAAAAAAAAAGCATTTAAAATAGAACTTAAGAAAATACTGGTTAATATCCTCAATTAAAAGATACATATATTGATACATCCATGATTATTTCAAAAGTAAAATCATTCAAATAAAATTTGCTGATTTTACAGTTGTTATTTCTATAAATTAACGTTTATAGTTCTATCGACATAAGTCACCACCTTGTCTTTTGTTTCTTTATAATTCCTTTTTCTTCTCTCTTTTTTTTCTCCCTCCATTACATGTAAAACTTAACTTATTCTTTTAAACTGTAATTAGTATATTTACTTATATAAGACTCGGCCCGCCTAGATTAGCTTTAAGCTACCTGCGGACCAGTCAGATTGTAAATTACACTATTAGAATAGAAAAATAAAATGTGTGTAAAATGTGTGTATACACTGCAAGAGGCATGAATAAACTAATTATTATTATTATTATTATCTGGTAAAAGGCGAATTCGATCGACTCTTTCTGCAGTCAAAGTCTTTCGAATGAAGAAAATCGCATGGATATGCTACGATTTATACTTTGGAATGCTTTATTTTCGTTCTGCAATGTGATTGGTTCTCGTTGTCTAAGTGGCCCCGGTTAGTCGCACTGTAACACACACCGCGGCAAAACGTCACGCGCATGCGTATTTGCTATTTCTTGTCGGTGCGCGGCCGCCCCCAGTTTTCCGCGAAAACTGAAATGAAACAACAGGAACATACCGTGATTTTAAAATTTCTGCTTGGAGTGAACTGTTTTGTCAAAAAATTAGAAAACTACTTAAAAGATAAGCCACAGACATTAACAGGTTGAAGCTGTATCACCCGGATATGTAATAATCAACAGGAAATGTAATACTAACCGGATATGTAATAAAAATCAACAGGATCTGTAATAACAACAGGATATGTAATAAAAACCAACAGGATTTGTAATAAAAAGTTAACAGGAAATGTAATACATTTTTAACCGGAAATGTAATAAAATAGTTAACAGGAAATGTAATAACAATCAACATGAAATGTAATAACACTACTTGTTCGGGGTAGCGTATATATCATCAATCACTCTAGCAGTGAACAAATAACACCTACCAATGAATGAATGACGTCAACAGTCATGTGAATCATTTAGTCCGTGATCACAATAAGCTTCTCAGTCTGCACAACGTCACAGATCACGTGATCAGCGCTGCGAACGTCACGTGAGTTATTCTCAGTCTTAAGCCTCCAGTTTTGCAGTCGTACCACTATGGCTAAGACTCTCTTCATTTCGGTTTTTCTCTTCCTTCCAACGCTAATTATAGCGGCAAAACATGACAGCGGGGAAAAAGCAAATCTGCCCCCTGGAAGACTAAACTTATGACACGATCTACAGCTTATGTCAAGGGACGTTTGAATTCGGCCTACATAATATTTTGGTGAAACCAGGAATCTTTTTGCGTGAAGAAAAAAAACGGTAAAAACGTTATGTGCTATAATTAAGGATAAGCCTATGTGACGTGTGTTCTATGACGTCATACAATTTGCTTGTTTTGTTCCAAGGGTAGATTTTAATGCTCACGGAATTACCCACCTGACGTTCGCAGCGCTGATAACGTGATCTTTGGCCTGCAGGTAGCCTGATTGTCAGACGGTACGAGAGGGGGAGGAAGTGAGCGGACGACCTCGTACCGTCTGATAATCAGGCTAGCCTGCAGGTTGAGAAGCTGATTGTGATCACTAAATGACTCACATGTCTGATGACGTCATTCATTGGTAGGTGTTGTTTGTTCACTGCTAGAGTGATTGATGATACGCTACCTCGAATAAGTAGTGTTATTACATTTCCTGTTGATTGTTATTACATTTCCTGTTAACTATTTTATTACATTTCCGGTTAAAAATGTATTACATTTCCTGTTAACTTTTTATTACAAATCCTGTTGATTTTTATTACATATCCTGTTGTTATTACAGATCCTGTTGATTTTTATTACATATCCGGTTAGTATTACATTTCCTGTTGGTTATTACATATCCGGGTGATACAGAAGCCTTCTTAATTTGTAATTCACTGTGAGTTTACTAAGTTATAAAATTATTTACTAAAAAAGTTAAAGCCCTCGGTAATTTTTATTTGATAGCAGAGCCTTCGTTCTTTTGGCCAGCGGAGCATACCGTTTGGCCGCGGTGTGACTGTAACATGGCTGTGTAATGGTGACATTAACATACTGGTAATGACATTACACGCAGGGAGGCGCATTCTTCACAAGGCCATATATGGACATGAACACCCAGCCCCCCCTTTCTCCAATTCAACCCATTGTTTTCAAGTTGTTCACGCTTTTATAATTAAAGACCCTGTGTCCGAGCCCATGGTGCTTTGTGCGCGCAAATCATTTTCGTAGGCTACGAAAATCAGAAAGATCAGTTTTGTTATTATGTGACTCTCCAATCTTTCGAAATCCATCCCTAGTTTGGGCCATCGTGTAATTATTCATAGGTATATATGCTTAACTCTTGAATCTAAGGGACCGGCGGGCTTCGTTGGAAATACAAAGCACAAAGCAACCACTTCTGGCATCAAGATCTTTCGTAATTATAATTTCGCACGGCTAAGCTCCACTGAGGTGTTACGACTTATCTGTATTTGTATATGTTTTGCATTTTTATTAGCAGAGAAAGCAATGTCCTTAACCTTTTTTTTCATCCTCCAGTACGTCCAGAAAGTCTCGCTACCAAAACTACGACCGCGGGTCAAACTCCAAATATTTGCCGAGTTCAGCTGTAAGTTTGACTCCAGTGCGAGTACGACATTTCATTTTGCACTCAAAATATATCATTCCCAAGGAAAGTAGAAATCTTCAAATACAGCTAAGCAATACCGGAGACATGAAAACAAGGTAGCAAGAGTATGTGTTTGCTTGTAGAGTTGTGAAAAGTCTCACTAGCCGATTGTCGAGTAGCGGCGTGTAAGACATTTATTAGCAGCATTAATCCGGGTAATCTCATCTACCCCCTAATACATAACAGATTAATAAACTCATCACCGTTGTTAAACAAACTAATCGTAACATTGGCGCAAAGCACCGTGGGCTCGGACACAGGGTCTTTAAGTTGTAGTAAAACCATGAACCAAGACATAGACATATTTTATTGCCGCTTCGTACAATATCGTACTTCTACAGTTGCAATAAAGCTGTAATTTGCTTATTTGTAACCATCATTATTGAATGGTGCTTCAAATGTCGAAGTGAGGCGTTCGGGCAATTCCGCTGAAACTGCCATTCGTGGACTCTATTGTAATATCAGCTATTGAAATTTTTGAGGGAAAAAATCAATAAGCCCCATTCAGGGATCTAATAGAGGAAGAGACTCGTATTTTGGTTGCATGACTGGTCAAGTAATCGAAGAAAGCCGTGAACAAAATGCTTTTTGTTCTGGAATTATTTCGACAATACGCTTCTATATCAAGTTATCTTTTAAGATATGCCAACTAAAGAAGCGTATGGCACGTTATGAGCATAAAAAAATAGAGGATTGCCCTTTTTACAGCTCCTTGTTTCTCACCCCAATCTCCGCTCGGTTGGAAATGTAATCAATAGGTCGATCTTTGTTTACATGTTTGCCTCATTAACATAAATCATACTTGAAGCTGCGAACAAACTGCGAGTCCGGCAATCCCTTTATGTAGGACGACACGAATTTTTACCAAAAATACAATAGAATACAACACAATACAATTCAATACAACAATAGAAAGCAACACAATACAATACAATAGAATACAATTTGGTAGCAATTCGTGTCGTCCTACATGAAGGGATGGCCGCGAGGCCACATATCGAATAAGAAAGTCACACTCTGAAATTACCTGAAATTTGAGATTAATAAGTTGAATGGTTTATCAAGACCGATTACTGCAGCTTAACCTATTACCACTAAATTACTGGTTGGAGTACCTAGATTTAGTATTTTTCTACAAGTGTATAGATCAGGTTCCATCCGGCTTAACAAAGACAACTGGTATATATTGTACTGTAATAGTCGCTCCTGCCGTGCTAATTCAGTCTTGTGTCCAAATGTGCAGCCATCAAGAACTTGTCTCTTCAGAGATACCGTCTTTGTCAGAATTTTATCAAAAGTGGACTATTTTGTTTTGCTTTCTTCTATTACTTCATTTTTCCATTTGTCATTGATATCTTTGTGTTAGTTTTTCTTACTATGGGTAATTTGGGTTGGGTCTTCAGGTTTTATACTATGTAGGGAACCTTGTGCCCTATTGTATTTTTCACCTGCCACTTTCATGCCAAATCTTGAAATAATATTTTTTTTCATATAATGACTTACGCTAATGAGGCATAATGAACAATAGAAAATATATAAGCAAATACCATGAACAAAAATCCTGCAAAAATACGTAGGATCCGAAGTGAGGACCTATGCAGCCAAATATAAACAATTAAGAATGAAATTCTTAGCTATACAGTAAATTTTGTGCTAAATTTTCTATAAATTGTAATTTCGTATTTTTTTATGGAATTATAGATGCAATTCCGCCACAGTGGAAAAAAACTATAGCCTGCGTTGCGGCTCTGGAGTATCGGAGCGCAGCGAGTGGAGATTAGGGGGATTGGGGCGAGGAACAAAAGAGGAGGGGGAGGAGAGGAAGAGAGAGCCTGCCGCAACCCATGGTTATTTTGATAACTCTCGGCCTCAGAAGGCCGCGTATTGCTATTGGCTAAAATGCGTGATTGACAGAAATCATTGGCATGCGATAAGAGCAGAAAGCAATTAGCATGGTGACAAACATACCGAGAATTCCTTCAGCGATGAATTTAAAGAAAGAATTACAGATCTTTCGTAATGAGATCGAATTTCGCGATGAGCTGAAGAACCCTGTATCGGAACTCCACAAGCGTCTTGCTCGACGAAACGCACACGGTTGAAACATGGCCGGTGTGTTCGAGGAACAGGCTTGTGCTTCCGAAAATACGAGCTGCTTTGATGATTTCGTACCGCTGCGTGGATGGTTTTTAGCGCTTCTTTTGGCAGAACTTCGTTCCGATGTTATTGTGTCGGCAGTGTTTTTACTGATTTTATAGTGGCGACTTTATATTCAGCGGCAACGAGTTCTCTTTATCTTAGTTATCTTTATCCTGCAAACCTTCACGAACATAGGTGTAGTTCTCTACTGCATTTCGAATCTTCCTTTCTCAGGAACGACAGACTCGCTCTGATAGAGCAGCAGATTTTGGAATATGAAGGCCAATACTTTTGCAGGCACCAGCTATAATTATTTAAAGCTTCGGCTCTCTTTTCTTTCTGAAGTCTTGAACAGATTCTCGCCGTGAACATATTTGAATTCCCAAACGCTTAGCTTAAAACATACATCAAGTGCCTAGGTGGCTATACAAAAGTGCCAAGATTTTGAAATGGTTTTACTGAGTTTCCATGGTTGAAAAGATCTTCGATATTGTTTTCAAAGCTATGACAGGAGTGAAAATATGTTTGCTAAGATATTATTTCAGCAGCATTTTGTGTTTTTGCGCATCTTAATTTATCCTGTTTCTTGTCCCTTGAGTAATGCTGAAATAACCCAAGAGGAAATGTACCAATTTCTATATTGGAAAACAAAGCACTGAATCCTCTGGAGAACTATCACATGGTCTGAAATGGGGCAACAAACAGGCAAGCAGCTCGCAGAAACCATGTATAACACTGTCAAAAAATAGCTAGAACTCCATAAACTAAATGTATTCAGATATTCCTGGGTGGCCTCTTGTTCTAGTATTACTCCTGGACGTTTCGGAGTTCTAAACTGGTTCCAAGAGTTGACAACTGATTACTCGAAACACTCGCACGTCCATTTTTACACGGGCTGCCTGTGGCAGGCACGAGTCTAAATCTGCAGGCCGTTTTTTTTGTTCGGTGCAACAAAATTTCTGCGCATGCGTTAAATTATGCATTAATTGTTGGCGCTAATAGATTTCTCTCTAGTCCAGTCGCCAGATTCTGCGGACGCTATTCTGAACTCCTGAACTTTGAGGTACGTTTCGTAGGTTTTATGCCACATTTCATCACATTTCATTTTACTCTCGGTCATAATACATACCAACGCAAACACCGTGATCGGTAGGCCAACACTAAAATATTTTCGACCGTGTTTTTGGCTGGTTTACCGATCTCGTATCGAGTCCTGTGTACAATGTACGTTTAATACACAGGTATACTGAATAGTTGATCAGTTTTAATATATCGAAGTATACTGAGCGATTTACTAGCAAATACATATACTGTGGTTGAGCATATCCTCTATCGAAATCTGAACTGTGAGAGCAACACTCGGCACAGAATTAATTTATGATGAGCCAAGCAATATTCAACTCTCGAGGTAAACTTAAACAAGAAACCTCACGGCCGAGGTTTTGGTTCGAGAAATTAAAGGCTTCCAACAATTAGTCCCTTTATAGTTCTGTAATATAATGAGCAGACTGAAGTTTTGGGAATGAGGGTAAAGCTTTTAATTAGAGATAACCAACAGGCATTTCAGTTAATAATCTTTAGTCCAACAAATACCAAGATGGACTCGTAATAGCTCATCATGTATAGCAATAGCCTGGGAAACCAGCCGACTCTTATCGCTCCCTAGCCTGAATTTCAGCCGTCTCCTCTAGATCTGGGCGGAGGAGCGAATGCGAACAAGAGAGTTCTTTTCAAGGAATATAACTACCGAGGCTGCTCGTTTGCTTGGCATGAACATGCAACCATGAAATTCATGCCTATATATTCACAGGCAGCCCAAGCTCTGTATTTGCACTGTGTGACTATTTGTTGTTGTCCTGTTGTTTCTCTGGGGTCTAGAAATGGCGGTTATGGGGCATTTCTCTCACTTTGGGTTTTTCTCTCTTCTCTGTCTTAAATAAAGGAAAGGCTGCACACTCCAATTCAAACCACGAGGCACTTGAGGCCGATTTTTCCCACGAAAACCCATCCGATAGGCGTAATTTCCATCCGATAGGCGTAATTCGCCACGCGATTGGCTACTCAGTACAATAGGCGGCACGTTAGACCCCGTGGGGAGAGAGTACAGTACCTTGCAATTTATTGACTGTCCCTCTGCCGGAAAGAGGAATTTTGTCAGCAGACCAGGCTACAAAGCCGAGTTTGCCACGGTCATGACCGAATAGCAGCAAACACGTAGTTTCTGACGAAGAATGAGAGGGCTTTTTCAAAGAAATGAGTTCATTTGGAAGAGTTAGGATAATGATTTCTCAAGTCTGAAAACTTCTGGGGTAAGAAAAACTATCTACCTTTCACCTGACGGAGGAAATTACGCCTATCGGATGGGTTTTCGTGGGAAAAATCGGCCTCAAGTGCCTCGTGGTTTGAATTGGAGTGTGCAGCTGATATATTTAGCGTGTGTTGGTAGCTCGTTTGCTTCGTTCTTTCAGCGGCTCGGCCCGGTCAAGAGAATTTGTCCTACGACTGTCAAAACATAATATGTAGTTGTTTATAATTTCAAAACCTACACACAGCACAGCAGGCCACTTTTCAAGCCAGCTCTTTTGTCAGGTCAGTAGCCGAAGAGGTTAGCTACAGAATGCAGCGGTTATTTTCAGGTACACTACCGAGGCTGCCCGTGGCCATCACGTTCGTGATTCATAGCCCAGATTCACTGTCTGACCGATTTATCCGGCAACAACAACTCATCCAGTGTTCTGTAATAGTTCAGTGTATGTAGGTATGTAGGCACGCGCTAAATAGACTTGAATTTCATGGTTGTTCGGGACGGTGATCCACTGCCAAGCAAACGAGCAGCCTCGGTAGTTATATTCCTCGGTTCGCATTCGGCTTCTGAGAATTGCAACTAATTTATGCATCGTGAAACGGCTATCTGCTACGTCATCACTCCCCAGTGTCGGCTGGTTTCCCAGGCTAGTATAGCAAGAACAGCAGATAAAGTTACATAGAGGCACAAATTGACATGGCTAACTCCATCACAGGATGGACAGGATACAACTTATCATATGATACAAATATAAACACACATTTGAGACAATCATCTATTAGTACTCGGAACCTCATCAATTTCAACATTGTAGTGGCCAACTCGAAAGCTCTGCTCCTTTGGCCACTACGCACTCTCCTCCTACAACATCTTTTTTTTATGGCTGTTGTAAATGTACATATTTATCTAAAAAAAAAGTGTGAATAAAATGAACTTGAACTTGAACATGCAGTATAACAGAACAGCAGACTAAATTGTAAACGTGTGTTACATGAATAAGTAGTGCATGTTTAAATTAAAAGGTCAACTTCTTTAATTTACATACGAGAAAAACAAAAATATTAAATTACATATATACTAGCTAGGGGAGCAGAGAATGAAAGTCACCGCGCTACCGGCCACTCCTAAAGACTGCTAAATTCAGCTAATAATTCTTCCCTTTGGTTATTACTAAGAGGATTTCAAATGAAAGTGTATTTCATCTTTAATCTCATGTGGCCCGAGTGAAAGCCCAGATGGGCTCTTGTATTTATTTCAAGTCAACGTGAAACTAAAGAAAAAGAGTACAGACGAATTACAGATTATGATAACAGTTGCGAATTGAAAGAAAACGGTACAAAACGAAAAGACTACTCGTGTCTCGGACACGCGTATTTTCTCTTGTGTAGTTCCTTGTGTATGCAGGGGCGTCGCCAGGATTTTTTCGGAGCTGGTGACGCACTTTGGCCTTTTTCTTTCTTTTCACTTTTCTTTTTTTTGCTAAAACAAGCTTCTTTCAAAATATTTCCAGTGACGCCCCTGGTTATGGTTAAATATTAATGGTTTATTTTACGTTGCTTGCTTTGTGGTTATTGTTACTGTTGCCGTGGAGTGAGCTGAATGCAGGGATCGATTGTTTCTGCCAGCAATGTAAATCTATTATTTATTTCCTTATGTTTTTGCGACTTCGGTTGAAAATTTATTATTTGTTTCTTGATCGGCCCTGACCGTAGGCTCGGTTTCAGCCGTTGGGGTGTCGTTTCTCCAAAGCCTCCCCCCACCTGACGCCTTAGTAACGGCTGGGCGCGCGGTCAACACACCGTGTCCGTGACGTCAGCTGATTAAAATTCAATATTATTCAATTTGCGTGTTTTGACAAGAAAAAGCCGTTTACCCTTTCACGACTGTAGCGTAGGCTCTAAACTTTCAAAACACACTGGAAGTCTAAACTAAAACTCCAAGTGTGAAATGAATTATCAAGAACAAACGCCATTTAAAATTATTGAGAAACTAGGCTGCATTGTTTGTTACTCTGTAATATTAGTGCCGCTCAAGACACCTCGCTGACAGAAACACATTCTGAACCAGTATCAAAACTCGATTTAGTTACTACTCTGGCAGCGCGGTTTTGCAGTTTCTCTAGTTTGTTGGATAGCTGTAGGGCTAAGCCATCCTAAACCGAGCTGCAATATTGAAAGTGAGGCTCTATTAAGGCTTTATATATTGTTTCTGCAGTACCTATATCAATAAATGACCTAACTCTTTATAGAGTACCAATGCCAGAGGAGATTTTTTAGAGATTTCATTGATATGCTTCGTCCAAGATAATGTATGGTCTATGTATAAGCCAAGATATTTTGTGTGGTCTACCCTATTGATTTCCTTTTCTTCAATATGTATGTTGATTGGAGATTCATTTTGTGTTTGCAGTTTTTGACGAGAGCCAATGATCATGAATTCAGTTTTGGCAACATTAAGACTAAGTTTATTTGCCTTGAGCCAAGTGTTGACATTTTTCAATTCGTTTTGGCTTAAAGCATTGAAGCTTATGCTCGTATCGTCTGCATATATTCTAGGGAAACCTTCATTGAGACAGTTAGGTAGATCATTAATATAGATAAGGAAAAGTAGAGGACCAATAATTGATACTGAGGTACACCACACGTTATGGGATGTGCACTAGACAGATATCCATTAACTGTGCATTTTTTACTTCTCCAGCTTAGATAAGACTCAAACCAGGTCAAGGTGTTCCGGTCAACTCCATATTTGGCCAATTTTAGCATAACAATGTTATGGTCTATGGTGTCGAATGCTTTTTTCAAATCGATAAAGATTACACCATTTAGTAGACCTTTATCAATGTTAATGCACCAGTTGTTGAGTGGTAGCTTCAAGTAGAGCTGTTACTGCACTATGGAGTGATCGGAATCCTGACTGGTGATTAGTTAAAAGTTTATTGTCATTGAGATATTTGTAGAGCTGATCATAGACTAATTTTTCAAAGATTTTGGCGACGATTGGTATGATCGATATCGGGCGATAGTTATTTAGATCGTTTTTAGGGCCTTTCTTATGTACGGGGATACTCTAGCTAGTTTCCATTCCGAAGGGAAAATTCCCAACAATAGGGATTGATTAAATATATTTCTAAGAGAAGGAGCAACAATGTCTGCAGCTATTTTTATGAGTTTGCATGGAATTTTGTCTAGACCAGTGGCCTTTCTGCCATTAATTTCATGCAATAGTTTACAGACATTATGAACCTCGATGTTTTTGAAAGAGAATGACTTATTCGAAGATGGTATATAAGAAAGAGGATCCACGTCACATGCACCTATCTTACGTGCCAAGTCAGGGCCAACAGATGTGAAATGCGAGTTAAATGACTCGGCAATATCAGGCGATGAGTTCATAGTTAAATCACCTACTTTGATTTCCGAGATGCTTGATTGATTACACTGTCGACTTTGAAGTTCATTAATTAGTTTCCAAGTTTTTTTAGGATCGTTTTTGGTACATTCGAGATTACTTATAAAGTAATTACGTTTAGCTTCCTTCCTCTAAAAAGAACTAAACAAAAGGCTATTACTATGTATAAGGCCCTTCATGATCTAACCCCAGGTTATCTCCAGGAAATGTTTATCCCACATAAGACTAACTACCAATTACGGGACTCCGAAAATAAGCTATCTCTTCCAAAACCACGCACCAACTACATGAAACGTTACTTCAGCTATAGTGGTGTGCAATCGTTTGGAACAATCTGCCATCTAATCTACGCATGGCTAACTCGCTTTCTACCTTTAAAAAAGGCATAGAAAAGCATTTTACCAAATCGGACTCCCACATGGCAAATATGTAAAACAGTTTTTATTACAGTTATAGTGAGTTGTAAATACTATTTACATTAAATTTGTAACGACTGATATTTTTACCGTGTGCATAAATAAAGTATATGTATGTAGAAATTACAACCCGAAATACGGAGATAAAGTTCAGATATTATCTCGGACCTAGAGTCGAGTATTCCCGCTCAGTACCACAGGCAGCCCAATCTCAAGATTTGTGTATTTATACGCTTACAAATATCGCTTGAATAGTTCATATTATAAATCCTTCCAAAACATGAATGTTAGACAAATAAATACACGACTTCACCCTACAATGTTTCAGTTGTGGTTATTCATACCTCTGAGCTCTTCTAGGGTCGTTTCCGCTGTTTTTTTCGAACCTCTTTCCCTCACCTCCTAATATTAGGAAAAGGCTGGAAACAACCGACCAATATACGATGCATAACCTGTAATCTTTGCCACGAAAATCACACTTCGCTCACTCCAAATAACTCCAAACTACGGCAGGCCATAGAATGATAAATGAACTCATCCCTACCCCAATTTTAAGATCCAGCGATACCACAGTCTGGAGAAATCAAACAATTTGTCGCCCATTTTCAAGTCCTTCGAGGTTGGCAGCCAACGAAGTTGGACACCGGAAGTGCCCTTTAGTACCAACCGTCAAATAGCCTCGGTCTGGCGAAGCTATTAGCTGGATAACCGACAAATATACGATGCATAACCTGTAATCTTTGCCACAAAAATCACACTTCGCTCACTCCAAATAACTCGAAACTACTTCGTCAGACCGAGGTTGTCTCCTAACCGGAAGGACTTGGAAATGGGCGACAAAATGTTCGATTTCTCCAGAATGTGGTATCGCTGGATCTTAAAATTCGGGTTGGGATGAGTTCATTTATCATTCTATGTTCTACCGTAGTTTCGAGTTATTTGGAGTGAGCGAAGTGTGATTTTTGTGGCAAAGATTACAGGTTATGCATAGTATATTTGTCGGTTATCCAGCTAATAGCTTCGCCAGACCGAGGCTATTTGACGGTTGGTCCTAACCGGCACTTCCGGCGTCCAACTTCGTTGGCTGCCAACCTCGAAGGACTTGAAAATGGGCGACAAATTGTTTGATTTCTCCAGACTGTGGTATCGCTGGATCTTAAAATTGGGGTAGGGATGAGTTCATTTATCATTCTATTGTTACACGACACTAGATTTAGTAAAGTGAAATAATTATAAATTCAGAGGTTAGATGTTGAACGATGATAATTAGCATTTCAACGTAGTAGGAATAATTATGGTATTAATTAAATGTTACCTTATGTTATCAGTTTTGTTCTCGGTCATATTGGTCACGGCACAGGGTCGCCAAAGATGACATAAATCATATCCGATTAAAAGAAGACCTGCGCGGTTTCTTCTTAATTCTGATTCTCATATATTTGTGATTATTTCTTGTTCACTGTGATTTTGTTCCAAAACCTATATTCTAAAGTTGAAGGTTGTTATGCCGTAACACTACACCATCAGTTAAATGATGATCCGAATGAAAACAACTAAGTGTTTTCGGCGCATGTAATCGCATTTAAAAGCAAATGTTAAATGCGGGAACATGCCTGTAAGGGTATCAATTGCAGAAGGATAATGACAATTGAATGTTCTGATTCTAGAATGTTCGACGATATATTCTTATGGTTAGCATAGCAAAAAGAGTGAGTTTCGTTTCGCTTCCAAAGACAAGTTAAAAAGTATCGGGAAAAATGAGTTGTCCTTCACGGAAATATTCCTTAAGTTGGATTTTGTAAGGAACGTCGTACAGAAGGAAAGCTGATCTTACATATCTGTTATCGGCTCGTTTTATCGCAGTGACAGTTGAATAGTAACTCTAGTATCAGAACATCTATCCAAACGACAGAACCTTTTATCCGGGTTGATCCCTGTCCAAGACTAAAAGGGTTAACTGATATTGTATCAGAAGATAATGATGTGAGGCCATTAGAGTTAAATTCATAACCACGTACGGACATTTACAAAGTGGGCGGTCTTTAGCATAGGCTTTTTCATAGGCCCTGCCTTGGGGTGCGACCCTACTAAAGACGCAACTCGTTTTTGGACTTTGTTTTAAGATCGCTTCTTTCAGTAACTTTCGGTTAAGACTTAGATTTCTTTACGGTGCCTGGTTACCATTGACATTCATAGTTTCGAAGTAAGTTTTATTCTCGTTTTGTCAATCTTTTAATTGTTTACTCTTACGCCCTAGTTGCCTTACATCAGAATCTATTAAGACTTTTATCCAATGAGAACCAATCTTAAGATTGATAGCTGTCTGTTAAGTAAAGTGCTGGGAGTATGCCTACATAAAGCAGAGATACTCTCTTGCTAGTTAGTTGGGACCTGAACCAGTTGAGGATGTAAAAAGCGAAAGAAGTGTAAGAAGGATGTAAGAGAAGAATAAAGAAGGTACAACTCAAAAGCCTGATCGAGTCATAGAGTACGTTTCCCGGTTCCTGAGAGATAGAGAAGAAATCTATCCCGAAACACTATGGCCTGCCGTAGTTTGGAGTTATTTGGAGTGAGCGAAGTGTGATTTTCGTGGCAAAGATTACAGGTTATGCATCGTATATTGGTCGGTTGTTTCCAGCCTTTTCCTAATATTAGGAGGTGAGGGAAAGAGGTTCGAAAAAAACAGCGGAAACGATCCTAGAAGAGCTCAGAGGTATGAATAACCACAACTGAAACATTGTAGGGTGAAGGCGTGTATTTATTTGTCTAACATTCATGTTTTGGAAGGATTTATAATATGAACTATTCAAGCGATATTTGTAAGCGTATAAATACACAAATCTTGAGATTGGGCTGCCTGTGTCAGTACTTGTGCATTTGTAGAGTATGTTTTGGAGACCTTAAAAAATGCACAAACTTAGTACATAGGACTTAAAGAATTGTAAAACTCGTTTGATGCAGCGATTTTCAAGTGAATTGTGATCGCAGAGTTATTAAATTGAAACGCGTAAACGTTGCCTGAATCAGACGTGATTTCCTCTCTTATAACTCTTTTAATTTGGAGTTGTCCGTCTTTTCTTCTCCGATAAAGGCAGCACTAATTTTCTTTGAAGTAAGAATGGCTACCTGGTCTTGCATAGGCAAAGAAATGACTGAACATTTATACGGGTTTCGCAACCTTCGAGCTTGGTACAAGTGACGGTTTCCCAAGTGACTTTCCAAACCCGGTACGTACTAACTGCTTCCTTGTGTGAATTATTCGAAAGCAAACTTTTCCAAAGCAAATTTAAACGCATTTTGGAACAGCAATCCAAAGCTTCTGGTCCGGCTTTGAAAAGTTTACAATATAAATTATGCAAATACATTCAACAATAGGATTTTAGTAGCAAGTTTTTGATTGGCTAAAAACCGACAATGTCACGTCTCAGCTCGCGCGCCCAGCCGTGAGTGGGGAGAGGATCGCGGGCTCACCGAAACCCCCACGGCTGGAAACCGAGCCTACCCTGGCCCTGACCACCTCAACGCATACAGTAGCTTTGCTACAAGTCGACCTCTTTTTACTCGGGCTGCCTGTGGCAGGCACGAGTCTTAGGGTGCGTTCGATTGACCGTATTCCGGAATAAGAATACACAGAATGATAACTACAAATCGCTTATTTCGGGAATTTTGAGTCCATGGAATACAAGATGTATCCTGAATATCATATTTCAGCAAACTTTAGTAGCTTACAGTGCAAAGTGTGCCTGAACCAGTGATTTCCAGAGATTATTCCATCTATTCTTATATCGGTCAATCGAACGCGCCCTTAATCTGCAGGCCGTTATTTTTGTTTGTTTCATGCGGCAACATTTCTGCCCATGTATTAAATTTCAAGTTCACCACCAATCAGATTGCACTGTGCTGGTCACGTAACACTCGCCAGGTTAATTTATTTACATATAAATACAGATGGTGGACCCGCGAGGAAATTTCTCTCTAATTTGGAGTCCCATCTCTCAAATGTAGGCAGTTTAATGTTTTATTTAACTTCACTCGTGCGAAAGCCTTCCAACAGGCTCAGGATATTTCAACTGGCGCCGAAGGATCGCGTTTTTTACCCAGATGGCCAGTGAATTTATATACGAGACGACGACCTGAAAGGGCTGTATGATGAAAGATCCACATATCGAATTGGAATTTAGCGTGTTAATTTGCTGCTGAAACCAAAGGCTTCTTCGATAGAAATGGCAAGATGTTGTGTTTTTCTAGGAGGACAAAATATTTCTTGTTTAAGCTTCTCTTCCGCCACTGCTTTGTTATTTGAATCTCTGTGGATTGGTATAGTCAAATATACTGTACAATACCATACAACTGAATAAGAAGTCTTTAACAAAGCCAAACTCAACTTCAACTCAAGAGCAAAGCTGAGAGGGAAAGTGAAACTGAACAGTATCTTGTCAGGTCATGAAGGTACGGCGAGGTTGAAATCATTGCGTGTTTATATCTGCATTTCTTTGTCGATTTTGCGATAGTCAGTGTACTTTTTTACCAAGTCTATTTATATCCAGTGTTATATCCTTCTGATCATGATTATATACGTCAATCTCTGGAAGAATGCAGACATGCCAGTAGAAGATAATTGCAAATTTTATTAAGTCGAATAACCAGACATGTACGCGTACATAATCACATGTACACAGAGACGTGCTGCAAACACTCATTGTCATAAAACGAGTCGCAAGCACATCTTAATTACTTAAACGAATTTTAGGAAAAAGCAGAAAAGTGAGGCGAGTGTTGTCGAACTAAGGTGACGAGTGCCAGTCATATGTGGGCTTTATACAACTAGATCTCTTGCTACGGAACTCAAAACGACTAAAGAAACATGGCGGCCAAGAGAATGTCTGGTACGTAATCGCTGACCACCTTGTGGACCCGTAACCACAGGCAGCCCGAGCTAATAATAAACGTCCTTGTAACTAACCTATACTAAACTAAGGTAATGCTAGAAACTAAGATTCATAACATTCACCCCTCTGTTTAAAGATTTAGTCTATGAACCGGACGACGAGTCCGCTCAGAGCGTCGCAAGGTAAACTGTACATTAGGTGCTTGGCTGATAGGGGATCCTGCATCATAGTTGTCATTCGGCAGGGTGAACTGTACATTGGGTGCTTGGCTGATAGGGGATCCTGCATCAGAGTTGTCATTCGGCACGTGTCCCTCGGTTGATATCAAATCAGGATTTAACCCGAGTTCAGGTTGCGGCAAGGGTTGGGACGTCATCCGACCTCGAGGAGCAAGGTGTTTCGTTGATACCGTTGTCTCCCGACCATCTGGATAACGTACATGAGCGTAGTGAGGGTTTGCTTGAAGCAGCTCCACTTCATCAACCAGAGGGTCAAATATTTGCTGGTGCGGACCTGACGCTTGACAAAGACTGGTCCAGGAGTAGCCAACCATAAGGGGACGGAACAGCCAGAAGATGATCTTCGTGAGAAGCCGAGGAAGCGCTTGTGTGGTGTCTCATTCGTCGCTGTACACAAGAGTGAACGGATTGAGTGCAACACATCCGGAAGAACATCCTGCCAATGCTTTGCTTGTAGGTTCTTTGATTTTAGGCACGTGGTGATCGCTTTCCAGACTGTGCCGTTATACCTTTCAACTTGACCATTGCCGGCTGGATTGTAGCTGGTAGTACGGCTCATAGCTACCCATTTTCTGTTAGGAAGGCTCGTAGCTCCTGGCTCGTGAAGGACGCTCCGCGGTCTGAGTGAACATACGCCGGCATCCCGAAGAGAGAGAAAGCGTAGTGAGACACAACCACTGTCGTTGTCGAGACGTCGGGGCATGGCCATGGAAACACGAAAGGAAACCTGGAGAATTCATCAACTATGTTGAGAAAGTACATGTTCTTATTAGTTGTTGGCAAAGGACCTTTAAAGTCGATGTTGATTCTCTCAAATGGTTGAGTAGCTTTGATGAGATGGGCCTCTTTAGGGCGGTGGAATGTTGGCTTACACTAGTGACAGATATTGCATGCATTTGTCACTTTCTTTACATCCTCAAGTGAATAGGGGAGGTTTTTGGCACGTACAAAATGCCAAAATCTTGTGGTACCTGGGTGGCAGAGTGTCTCGTGAAGCTTATACAGTGCTTCGTCTGTTGTAGCAGCGCAAGTGGCTCGAGATAGTGTGTCCGGTGGGATATTGTCCTTCCCTGGTCGATAAATGATATTAAAGCTATAGCAGGAGAGCTCAAGTTTCCAACGCAAGATCTTATCATTCTTGATTTGCCCTTTATGCTGCTTGTCAAACATGTAGGACACTGACTTTTGATCCGTCTTTAGATTGAAATGTCTACCAGACAGAAAATGCCTCCAATGTCGTACAGCTTCAACTATCGCTTGGGCTTCCTTCTCAATTGACGCATGCTTGAGCTCACTTCCTTGCAATGTGCGTGAAAAGAAAGCCACAGGTCTCCCATTTTGGTTGAGGGTGGCTGCGAGTGCTACCTCTGAGGCATCAGTCTCAACTTCGAATGGGGCACTTTCATCGATGGCTGTAACGACAGCTTCTTCTATCGTCTTCTTGAGGCTTTTGAAAGCTTCAATAGCTTGTTGCGATAGTGGGATTGACTTGCAGCTGGTGATTGGCTTGATGCGATCTGAGAATGTAGGAATCCATTGTGAGTAGTAGGAGAATAAGCCTAGGCATCTGTTCAGAGACTTTGCATCATGTGGAACGGAAAAGTTCTCGCAAGGGTCGTAAGCGTTCAGGATCTGGACGGATGTTCCCTTCTTCAATGACGTATCCAAGGATTGGAAGGCACTCGGTTGAGAAGATGCTTTTGTCATCATTGTAGGTAATGTTCTTACGCTTATAGCAGCTTCAAGAAAACACTTCAGGTTTGTGTCGTGCTCATCTTGATTTTTCCCACAGATGGTTATGTTATCGAGATAAGGGAACACTGCCTTTAAGTTTTCCTCTTGTACGAATTTCATCATTTCCCTTTGGAAACAGGCTACACCGTTGGTAACACCAAACGGCAGGCGTGTGAACTGATAAAGGCCGTTTCGGGCTTCAAAAGCTGTATAAGGCTTGTCTTCGTCCTTGAGTGGCACTTGATGATATGCGCTGCAGAGATCGATCGTACTGAAGACTCTGTACTGGGCCATTTTGTTGACCATTCGTAGTCTTGGCAAAGGGAAGGCATCAAGGAGTGTAAACCGGTTGATGGTCTGTGAGTAGTCTATAGCCAATCTCTTCTTGTGGTTTTCATCTTTTGTTACTACAACCTGAGTTCGCCACGGTGATCGACTTGGTTCTATTATGCCTTCTTTGAGTAGCCTGTCCACTTCCTCATCGATGAATGTTAAGTCTTCTCGGCTGTACCGTCGAGACTTAGTGGCGATTGGTTTGCAGTCTGTCGTCAGATTTGCAAAAGGTTCAGGTGGATCTATGTTCTGCGTAGTGAAGCCACAGACAGACAGACAGACAGAGGGTTCAGAGCCACCGTATTTGAAGATGATGCTTTCGTGTCGTGATTGGAAATCAAGGCCTAGTATAAGGTCAGCACAAAGTCCCGGCAATACTGACAGACGGAGACCTTCATATGTCCGTCCCTGATAGGCGAGATTAATTTCGCAGAATCCTTCGACTTTAGTAGAGAATGCTGATGTAGCCATAGATACAGTACTAGAGGAAGGATGAACGGATTCCACCAGGTTGGGATGGATAAAACTTTCACTACTTCCGCTGTCAAAGAGGGCCTTAACTTGCTGTCCGTTGATGTCTACAGTTGCCGATGATTTCAGAAGGGATCCTGTAGCCTCCTCCCGGATGGTAGCATTTAGCGTTGGAGACCAGAGGGCAGCCGAGGTGGTTGAAACATTACTTTTAGGGTTGGTAGACTTTCCTCGACAGACTTTTGCGAAATGGCCTTTTTTCTGGCACTTAAGACAGGTTGTGTCACGGGCAGGGCACCTAGAGCGGGGGTGCTTACTGTTTCAGCATAGCTGACTCGAGGGCGCGAGCCTGCATGGTCTAACATTGTCTTTACGTCCAGTGTTTTGTTCTCCAATAGTCTCTGGCGAATCGAGTGAGATTGGAGTCCAGTAATAAATGCGTCTCTGATACTCACCTCGCCGTACTGGGCGGCTGTGACAGACTTGAAGTTGCAGTCTTTACTGAGTGTCTTCAGAGCCTGGAGGTACTCGTCGAGTGTCGTTGGTTGGCTTCACGAAAAGAGTTTGCAATACCTCAATAGCGGCTTCATAACCGGTACACTCTTCGATGTATTGGAAGACCGTAGACGACACATAGTTAGTTAATACGCCAAATTTATCGAGGTCCTCTTGTGGTAACACGTCGTATCGTTAGAAAGTTCTCGAAGGTTCGTTTCCAATGAAGCCACTCTTTCGAGGCCACGCTACTATTAGGATCCGTCTTCAGGCGTTCCGGTCGCAGAACTTTATCCATTGGAGATAGTTGTATAAATTGTTGTCGAACTAAGGTGACGAGTGCCAGTCATATATGTGGGCTTTATACAACTAGATCTAGTGAATTGAAATATGTACTTAATTATTGTGTTATTAATAAATTATCACTTAATCTTAAAAAGACTAACTATATGCTCATTAATTACCTCACCTAGGACTATTGCAAAAATTAGCATGACCACACTTAAAATGGAACAGAAAAGCTACATTAAGTATCTTGGTGTATACATTGATGACCATTTAAATTGGAATACTCAAATTAAACATATTAATAATAAAATTTCTAAAAAAATTGGAATTATAAACAAATTACGACATTATGTAGACCTAAAAACAATTAAACAAATTTACTATACTATGAGTTATCCCTATCTAAACTATGGATTAATGAGTTGGGGCAATACTTATAAGACTAAACTGTCTAAAACATCCACTAAACAAAACAAATGTATACGTAGTATCTTCTTCGCTAGCCAAAGAGAAAGTGCTATTCCATTTTATCTAATACTCGGAATTCTAAAATTGGACAATATCTTTAAGTTTAAAATGGCCAGCTTTGCTTTTCAAATAATTAACAACAAAGCCAAAATTCCTGCTGTTTTTCATGATATTATCAAACCAGTTTCTGATGTCCATTCGTATAATACCAGGTATTCTGCAAATCAAAATCTTTACAGACCATTTTTACGAACGAATTATGGCCAACACACTTTTAAGTTTATGACTTCTAAAATATGGGAGAACATACCAAATACGATCAAAAGTTTAAATTTTAATAGTTTCAAAATGTGTTACAAACAATATTTATTAAGTAATCAACAGTAATTTTCATTCTCGTTCTGTCTATTAATTTCTCTTTTACTGTCTAGTATTTACTTAAATCTACCTTGCTGATGTTTGTATTTACTAAACTTAGGCTGTCACCGCATTTGTATTCTTCTCAAAGGTAGTGGTCAACACGAAAGCTTTGCTACTTTGACCACTACACACCATACTCTATAGAACACTTAAGCCGCTTTCCGTATTTATTTATCCTTTTTATACATAAACATTATTTATTGCTGCAACTAATAATCAGTGTGCAAATAAAATGAACTTGAACTTGAACTACGGAACTCAAAACGACTAAACAAACATGGCGGCCAAGAGAATGTCTGGTACGTAACCGCTGACCACCTTGTGGACCCGTAACCACAGGCAGCCCGAGCTAATAATAAACGTCCTTGTAATTAAACTATACTAAACTAAGGTAATGCTAGAAACTAAGATTCATAACAGCGAGTTAGAAAACAAAGCCGTAAGGACGGAGAAGAGAGAAATTAGAGATATTTTTTTTTAAATGGAGAAATAATTTGTTTGTAAAATCACGTCGAAAAGTCTGTAGGGTAACTAAACTGAGCCAAAGCGAACCAGAGGAAAATGTAACTTTCATACTACAGTATCTCCAATCATTTCACATACCCGAGCAGTTCTCTCTGAATCATAAAAAGTATCACTGCGAAATCATGCTCTCTAATGACATTGAACAGGTCTTTTTGATTCAATAATAAGTGCTGATATGTTTAGGTTAACAGCCAGATTCTCTTGCTTGGGATTAAAACCGTTAGATGTTGGTGGTGGTGGAGAGATTACAACAACAATAACAATTTATTATACCTTTACAAAGTTTACAAGTGTAACAAATTAATGGTAAGAAAAAATACATATTTACTGAGGGTACTGGCTTCCTGAAATAACTGAGAAGTTAAAAATGCCAGGAGCCAGTTTACATGGAATTGAAATTAAATTAGTAGGTCGCAGGACATGAACAAATACATATACAAACTATTCCATTTGGTCAAGTTATTTACAATATATACGCTGGCATATATATAGTAATACAACTTAATACAGTGTTAATAAATAAATTAATAAATCTGAAGAGAAAGAGTACAAACTCTTTTTACTTTAAAAAAATGCATAAACGCTAATTTTTGCTGAGAAATACGCTCTATCATCCAGAATGAAAGTAATACTTATCAGTCCTGGTTACAATATATTAACAACACCCCCCCCCCCCCCCCCCCCCCCCCCCCCTCCCACATTATATATCCATTATCACTTATCGCAAGAGCATGAGTAGTGAACCAGTATTATTCTCTGGCTATAATAATAATATTTATTTATGACAAAAACTATGCTAAAACTCCATGGACTACATTTATTCAATGTCTCAGATGTATTTATAATTTTATTTTAATAGAATTGGATTAATTTTATCTGAACAAAATTTGGCCCATCACAGAACCTGAGTAAGCTCAGTGGTTAAGTGTCAGTCTGTTGTGCAGGAGGTAGTGAGTTCAAATCCAGGTAGGACCTTAAAATAACTGAGAGAACTGGTACTGCATGCCTTTGCTCTGACATCTGCAAATGGTTCTAAAAGCTTTGTGTCTTCTTAAATTGTAGGCCAACACTGAGAATGCAACCAAATCTCTGGTAGTGACCACCCTCAAGTGTAGTGGAATTATATAGTCGTATAGATATAGAGTAAATGAATTTGTCCCCAATTATAGCAATACCATGCTAAATACATTGACAAGCATTGACTCTCTCCCCTGTTAGTAGTAGTAGTACTAGTTCCCTTGGTGCCACTATATATACATTTTATATATTATAAAAATCTGAAGGGTATTAAAAAAATATTTCTGCAATACAAACTATTTTTAAAAATGCCTTGCACAACCAAGGGGCCAAAGAAAAACGTGCATCTTGAGGAAGTCTAATCGCCCCCTTCACATTTCTAATGGTGCTTCATTGACCACTAAAAACAATTTCTTTATGAGAGTATACCCTTTCCTCCATAAAGGTAGGACACACATTAGGGGACATATTGCAGTAAAACCCGGTACGCCTTCATCCATAAAGGTAGGACATACTAAGGGACATGCAAAATGCATCCTGCTGTGTGCTCACCTTAAAAGAGTGTCTGACTGCAATGATATATATATAGTGGCCCGAGTGAAAGCCCAGATGGGCTCTTGTCCTAACTAAGAATGAGCGCGAGCGGAATCGAACGACGAGTGTCGCGAGTTTAATCACAGGCTAACCATCCTCCCATTTTGTGTATTTGTCACTGATGTTTTAATAATCCATCATTTCTTAGCAAATTGTGAAATAAAATACCTTTTGACTTGATTCTGCTGTGTATCTGTTGATTTAGCGCGCGCTCATAATACAGCTCGGGTTTCCTGTGGCTCAGGTTTGTTTACATATAGCTCGGGCTTCCTGTGACTCATCTCGCCAACTACCGTAAAAATACACAAGGCAGGCAACTAAATTCATCGCCGACAAGCGAGACGCGCGAGAATTTTGCCGAAAAACGAAAACTTCTAGGTTCCTGCTCCCTCTCTAACATTCAAAATGTTGAAGAACAGCCGAAATGAGCTAAGTTTTTGGTGGTAATGCACGACGATATCGAGTGGTACACACTCGTAAAAGCTTCCTAGAAACCGTCAAACTGGTCCAGATTTTCGGCGTTTTTTTTTTCTCCCTATGATCGGGACAGATATGAGCCATCATAAGGATTTATAACGGTCATCACACTCGAAATTTTTTAATCAAACTTTCGAATGATTTCCCGTCTAGAGTCCCCAACGAAGAAATGGACAGCTGACGTATTTCCCCTAATCTCCCTCGTATATGCTGTTTTGCAACCGCTTGACACACCACCCCGATGAAGTAGCTTTTTAGCAGCTTCCGATATTAAACGAACCGGAAGAAAAATATCTTGTTAAGACTATAGCTATCGCGGGAAGTTTGTTTACAAAAATATATGTCGCACGACCGCTAAACTCTCGTGCTATGATTTCAGACCAAATTTTACTCCACTCTACTAGTATTTAATACCATCAGTAAATTCAGCACAAATATAATACAGTTTATCACATCATAAAAAATATATTTAACTAGCAAATTACCGTGTTTGTAGTGAGCTTGCTCTCCAAGAGTGCCAGGATCTTTGAAATTTCTAGTCTTGAGTGTGAAAAAGAAGTTCCACTTTCTTCCGATTTGAAGTAGTGAGCAGTGAATTGGAGAAAACTGAGTGAGGGTTAGCTAGAAAACCGTTGCAAAAAGTGTTCAAATACTCATATATTTGGAAGCAATCCGTTAGACTACTAGTTAAACCGTAAAAATACAAGCAAAAAGGGAACCCTAAGGCTGGTAAAAATGCAAGAGACATGCTGAGACTTCGATTCTGAGCCGCTGAAACACTTAACGCTGTACAATGTTTTTGCCTTCGACAAAATCGACTTCGGTCTTTCGGAGTTCAAATCGGAAGAAAGTGGAACTTCTTCTTCTTCACACTCTCGACCGTTATAAATCCTTATGATGGCTCATATCTGTCCCGATCATAGGGAGAAAAAAAAATCGCCGAAAATCTGGACCAGTTTGACGGTTTCTAAGAAGCTTTTGCGAGTGTGTACCACTCGATATCGCCGTGAATTTCCACCAAAAACTTAGCTCATTTACTGTTCTTCAACATTTTGAATGTTAGAGAGGGAGCAGGAACCTGGAAGTTTTCGTTTTTCGGCAAAATTCTCGCGCGTCTCGCTTGTCGGCGATGAATTTAGTTGCCTGCCTTGTGTATTTTTAGGTAGTTGGCGAGATGAGCCACAGGAAGCCCGATCTATATGTAAACAAACCTGAGCCACAGGAAACCCGAGCTGTATTATGAGCGCGCGCTAAATCAACACATACAGCAGAATCAAGTCAAAGGGTATTTTATTTCACAATTTGCTAAGAAATGATGGGTTATTAAAACATCAGTGACACATACACAAAATGGGAGGATGGTTAGCCTGTGGTTTAATTTAATAATTCTGCGATCACAATTCACTTGAGTAATAAACAGGAACGCTTACCAATTTCCTGCCTGAAAGCCAATAACTCTAAGCACATAAGTTCAGTTATTGAGATCAGTTCTCTCGTTGAACTTACGCGGCGTACCAAAAAACGAACATACAGAGTACAAGATATCAGTACTAAGCTAAATTTACATAATATTTGAGACGAAAAGTAAAATAAACAATGAACAAAGAAAATAACTTAGTTACAAAAACAAGGTCATACGCGTTAGAGGGGTGAAGCGTATGACTCAAGAATTCCATAAAACACCGTTCTAGCGACCTGAAACACACATAGGACGACAAAACAACTTCAAGTAAGCCTTCTTCCTTTATTTACCTTGTATTACAGAAGATCTGTAACTAAATTTACGTTATTATTCCGAGTTATCGGAACAACTCCCATACAAACCTTGTAATTCACTGCTTCGATATACATAGTCAGAACTTGGGCGGCCTGTGATGCAACTTGCCGTATTCGCTGACCTCTCAGTCAACCGATATTTCAACTGATTTGCGTGGCTCTCTCTTTATGTTCCTGAAAGCCAAAATTTTGGGTCGGTCGCGCGATGAGAAACGGAAAAAATTGGGATATATTTTTCGGTGCATTATAATTATACGGTTATAATTATACGGTGGTATGACTGATAGACAGGTCGTATTGTCTTGTCATTCAATCTCTACGACAGTCCAAGACCCTCTACGACCTTTGGGAAACCTGGAGCTTCTTTTACTGGAGCTGACACGGTGTCCGTGTTTTCCTTGGGATCTATCATGGCCACGATTGGGTATTACTCCATCCTACTAGATGGAGATAAAATGGTTTTTACACCCGGTGAGAACGTTGAAGGTCGAATTGTCTTCAAACTCAACAAAGGCATGCGAATCAAAAGCATTGTTGTTAGTTGTCGTGGCGAGGGACGAGTGGATTATTGTCGTTATGTTTTCGGGGAGATACACTACATCAACAGGGAAGAATACTTCAGCGAAAGCCGATTGCTGTACGACGTAGGTAGGTAGAGTGCACTTGATAATCTATATCAGTATATATAGTTTGGTTGCTTTGTCTGTTAATTTTTATATAATCAGTAATGTAAAAAAAATCTGATTGAGTAGTAAGGCGTTACACTGAAAGGGAAAATATTCTGACAGGAATAGCCTGAAAAACATGCAGCCTCCTCCTCAGCTCGTTCCTGGTTGGGGGGCCGGGAGGCTGTATTTCAGCCTATAAACTTGAGATATTCTCAAAAGTATTGTAATGGAAACCCTGGAACGAGCCGAAGAGGTCACCTCACTTTTCCCTAGCTTGGGTATTGACTTTTCCCTAGCTTGTTTTTCTGTATCCCAAAAGGAAATGTATCAATTTCTCTAATTGGAAAACTCTGACTCCTCTGGAGAGCTGTCACATCGTCTGAATTGGGATAACAAATGTACAAACTATTAAAAAAACTCGATCAATTGTCAAGATGAACAGAGAAAGAAATTTGATACGAGCAGTTCATTCACCCTTCTCACGCGACGGCCATGTCGAGTCCCAGAAGAATAAAAACCTTTGTTTCGTTCTGAATCTGCTGAGTGCGAGGCTAGCCACGCAAAATATATTGTTTCTATCCAACATTGCCGCTGTGTGAGAAGGGTGAATCCGTCTAGCAACGTGATACCTTTTCTGTTAATGTTATAAACATGCGGAATAGCGTGACGCTCCTAAAATTACTACTTGGGAGGGGAGGGACATCTATGATCAACTAAAATGACGACGTAAACAATTGCTATCCTATTAGCCAGTAATTAGTTTATATATATGTGTTAGTGTCTCTTTTTTCTCATATATCTGTAATGTCTTCGTACTCCATTCTTATTAATTGTAACCTCAATATATCTCACCCTGACCACATACATTGCCAAATAAGCCTCTGGCTTCGGCCCTTCAAAACTGTAACTTTTATACTGTCAGAAATAAAATAATAATAATAACATTTATTATCAATAAAGATCAGAACAAACACGAACCTATAAAATACTCTCTCACTGAACTTCTCGATCCCCTAATCTCCATGACGGGCTTAGAAAGTATTCCGCAGTTCTGTACTTGGCCCTCTTTTGTTCCTCATCAAAATTAATGATATAAAATTTTGCTCTGATATGCTAGAGCCTGTTTGCCGATGATACAAATCTTTTTTACTCAAATAAAAACTTGTCAGTCTTGGAACAACACAATAATTATGTTATATAATTGACATTGTGTCGAACATTGCGATTCTGAAAAGCGTTTGACGCTGCTGCATTGTTTGAGTTTTATGTAAATGAAACATGATCAGAACAATGAGCGCGGCAGTTTTTCAAAGATAAAACTGAGATTCCAATTTGAAACGATAAAATAATGGCGATCGTGGAGTAGAAGTTTTAATAAAAAAATTATGTGTACTCCGTTCATATAAACCAGCGTATATATTGCCTATGTAAACTGAAAAGTCCGTTGGCTGGGTCGAACTGTAGAGAATAGCTTACGGGGGCAGTGTGAACAGTTTATAGTCAAGGTTTTGTGGGTATTGCCACCGTCACACCTACATTCAATAGTTATCCGTTAGATCGCCTATACTTTACCCTCCCGCTCCCCGAAAGCAAGGACCCCCTGAAAGTAACGGAAGGCGGCTTCGAACTGAGTATAACGACCCTCGTTACATTCGGTTCAACCTAATTAGACTGACTCTGTCATTGTCCGTAGGATTATATTTACTCTCGTGATAATGCCAGATAACATGCCAGAAAATGAGATTTATTCTTAGTACCAAATAACGAAAGAACTTTCGTATCTCTTGATCATGAACAAACATCGTTTTTAGCCAAGCACACCCGTACCAGGTTTTGAATCAGCAATTCACAGGTTTTTATCCATTGCCTTTTCAGATCAAGATCAACATAGGAAGGGCAAGTTCTCCCCCGGTGAATACTCCTTTCCCTTTAGTTTCAAGCTTTCCTGTGGTGGGCTGCCTACATCATTTCAGGGGGAGTATGGTCGTATTCGATACTGGCTGGAGAGCGCGATTAAAAGGCCTTGGTGGTCTGAGGATGACATGGTCAAGTTTGTTATCACTGTTATCGAGCCTGTTGACATAGATCAGCCTGATCTAAGGGTAAGTTGACCTTGTTATCACTGTTAGAGCGATTTTCAGTTGAGTGTAGTAAAACCAATACCAAAGTAATTACATATCCAATCACTGGAGCAAATGAAAAGACAATGAGCAAATCACGAACTGAAGTAATTCACGATTGGTTAGGATTGGTTTTACTTGAACCAATCACGAGGCAAAGTAAACGCAGTCGTCAAATTACTGTCGCTAAAACAAAACCTGATTGCGTGATTGCGTTTGGTTTTAGTTTAGAACGTGATTGACTGATAACTGAAAAACATTTCTCATGCTAAGGAATTCGAAACGCAAAACTAAAGCAATCACTTGTTGCTTTCGACACTCAGTCGAAAACCGCTCTATCGAGCATGTTAACATAGATCAGCCAGATCTATGTTGCCTTTTATTTGTCATTGCGAGTTAGGATGAATTACGATCCCTGTTATCCTGCGCCTCTCTTCTTGGCCCCTCCCCTCCTTTGTGAGTTATCCTGCGCCTCTCTTCTCCCCTTCCCTCCTTTGTGAGTTATTCTGCGCCTCTCTTCTCCCCTCCTCTCCTTTGTGAGTTATTCTGCGCCTCTCGTCTCCCCTCCCCTCCTTTGTGAGTTATCCTGCGCCTCTCTTCTTTCCTCCCTCTCCTTTGTGCCCTCTCCTCAGAGTGGTTGCTAGCAAAAATCTGGCCTTAGTTTAATGTGCGACTACTATAACCGGGGCCTTACGGTTATTTGAGCCAATCAGTGTCGAGTACAAGACAATAGCATTTCAACTTGCTCGAGCTTCGATCCGGTAAAAGGAAAATTTGGTGGATTATTGAAGTTGAAGTCTTTTGAATAAAGAAAATCGTGTGGATGTGCTAGGATTTGTAAGTTGGAATGCTTTATTTTCGTTTTGCGATGTGTTTAGTTCTCGTTGTCTAAGTGGCGGCGGTTTCAGTAGTCGCACTGTAAAAGTGGCTCAATCTCGGTTTCTGGGAAACTACCCACCCACCCCTCCCTTGGGTATGAATAGTTTTATTAATGATTAACCATTAAAGGTTAAGGTGAAGTCTGGGGGAGGGGTGGGGGTTTCCCAGAAACCGGGATTGATCCGTAAAAGTACACTCCACATGGCAGCTCTCAGTATCGTCTGTAATACGCCAGTTATGCCTGTTCCCAGGAACCCATTTCCCGGAGCGTCCATCTTCCATACTACATATTTGAGTTGGCGTATTTACCTATTTACACCTCAGGCTATTTATAGAACCAGGTTTCATTGTTTTATAGACAATGTACCTTCATTTGCTAAAGTTCGAACACTGAACGCATGAACGAACGGTACACTGAGAGTAGTATGAGAGGGATGGAATTAGCCCCTTTTTTGCGGTGTTATGCTAATTTTTGCGGTGTTATGCTAATGTTTGCGGTGTTATGCTAATTTTTAAGGCGCTCATGAATAAAGTGCGGTGGTTTCTCATTATCTATTGTCTTGGACTCATGAATAAAGTGGTGCGCTCATGAATAAAATGTGGCGCTCTCATGAATAAAGTGTGGCGCGCTCATGAATATCTATTGTTTCTTTGGATGAGGTCATCGATCTATTCGGGCATGTTTGGGCAAAGCCTATTGTTTGGAGCAGCTATAAAACCAGGAGCAATCGGCCCTGAATACATTCGAAGTTGAATGAAAAAAGTAATAAATATCTCGCAATATCTAATCCCCTTTGTAGCGTAAATAGTAAGAACAAACTACTTGTGATAGACTCTAAACTGTCTTTATTATTTTCCTTTACAGTTAATAACTCATAAGATAATTGTATACAAAATCCACTGTGAGAAATTTTGCTATTGTCCTTAGGGATTAACGATAACTGAAGAGCCTATTGTTTGGAGGAAAACTCTTGTGATGCAAATTCGTCTCTAAAACCGAACTATAATTACCATACGAATATAAACAAACCACTAGATAATTAAACAAAGTTTATTCAATCTCAAAAACACCAATTTTAAAAACAGTTCGTTTTCCTTATCCTCGCGGAGTTGATAACTTTCTTATTTCTCAGTTCTTGGGTTGATATAATGTACCGTGTTACAAGATTACACTGATTTATGTTTCATTGATATTTTTCTTGTTGACAAATGCTACAGACAGTTGTGTTTTTACCGAGGAGAGGAAAATTAATGACCAAGATAGTCTAGTCTAAAACTATACTTCAGCTATCATTTTCTAGTCTAGTCTAGAAATTGAAATTAAAACGAGGACAAGAGGAAGAATATTTTAAAAGACATTTATTAATAGAAATCGACTTAATAAAACTTATTTCTAAAAGGTACAAATGTATTATTCATCGCGGAATCACTCTGTTCCGGAATAGGTTGTTTTTGGAATTGTTTATTCAACAAGAATTTTCGGTGGTGAATTGCAGCCTCGGTCGCTTCTTGCCATCCATAATCTTCCGTGTTCATCAAGTTTTGTTTTGTTTCCAAGATTTTTTGGAAATCAGGATCTTTTCTTAAGCTGTGAATCCATTTCATATCTTCGAACAACACTTCTCTTAGGTCTTTTCTATAGGTAGGAACCAAAGCGTTACTGGCTTTGATTTCAGCAACTTCATGACTATCCCCATCGTGTTCATACTTTTGAACCAACGCTTCCCAATCTTCCTGGTGCCGTTCTTTAGCTTCGTTACGAATTCTTTCCCAAACATCCTCTTCTCCGTCATAACTATCATCAGTGGAGTCCGTGCTCTCCTGAGAATCAGAGCTTTGATAAGAATCTTCAGTCATTTCATCATCTGAGGTGGAACGATTAGCAGCCATCGTTTATATCTTTACTCTTCAAGGATCGGGAGTATAATGTTAGACCCTTAAAAGTTTCGAACTTTATAGAAAACAAATTGGTGTGGTCACTACGATTAACAAATGTCGATTAGCTGATTTAGCTAAGGTCTCTCAGTTAGATCAACATTGTAAGTAGGATTCCTAACCAACATATTTTCCATTATCAACAACTGGATTTACATTCCTCGACAAAAACTTTCTTTTTTGAAGTTTCGCTTCTTGTAAATAGGGTTTTCGTTCTTGAGTTGATAACCTATGGACTTGTGCCAAGTGGTTGGATAATTTAACAAGATACTTTGATCCACAATTAGGTACAGGGCAGTTTTTCAAAGTCTGATTTTCCATGTTCACTCGTTGAAAGTTAGTATCAAATAGCACACATCTACTTGATCGTCCCTTTTATCTCCTTTCGTCCCTTTTGTCTCCTTTTGTCCCGCTTTTTTTCGTTTTGAAATAAAAAAAGAGGCATAAAAAAAGAATAAAAAGCGGGACAAGAGGCGACAAACGGGATGAAAGGGATAAACGGAGATACCTGTATCCGAATGTGAACACGTCTCTTGTCAGTAGGCCCTCTCGTCCCTTTTGTCTCCTTTTGTCCCGCTTTTTTCCGTTTTGAAATAAAAAAAGAAGCATAAAACGAAAAAAAAAGCGGGACAAAAGGAGACACACGGGACGAAAGGGCCTATTGACAAGAGACGTGTCCACATTCAGATGTAGGTATCTCCGGTTATCCCTCTCGTCCCTTTTGTCTCCTTTTGTCCCGCTTTTTTCCGTTTTTTATACCTTTTTTAAATTTCGAAACGGAAAAAAGCGGGACAAAAGGAGACAAAAGGGACGAGAGGGCCTACTGACAAGAGACGTGTTCACATTCGGATACAGGTATCTCCGTTTATCCCTTTCGTCCCTTTTGTCTCCTTTTGTTCCGCTTTTTTTTCTTTTTTATACCTTTTTTAAATTTCAAAACGGAAAAAAGCGGGACAAAAGGAGACAAAAGGGACGAGAGGGCCTACTGACAAGAGACGTGTTCACATTCGGATACAGGTATCTCCGTTTATTCCTTTCACGGCATCCCGTTTGTCGCCTCTTGTCCCGCTTTTTTTCTTTTTTATGCCTCTTTTTTTATTTCAAAACGGAAAAAAGCGGGACAAAAGGAGACAAAAGGGACGAGAGGGCCTACTGACAAGAGACGTGTTCACATTCGGATACAGGTATCTCCGTTTATCCCTTTCATCCCGTTTGTCGCCTCTTGTCCCGCTTTTTATTCTTTTTTATGCCTCTTTTTTTATTTCAAAACGAAAAAAAGCGGGACAAAAGGAGACAAAAGGGACGAAAGGAGATAAAAGGGACGATCAAGTAGATGTGTGCTATTTGATACTAACTTTCAACGAGTGAACATGGAAAATCAGACTTTGAAAAACTGCCCTGTACCTAATTGTGGATCAAAGTATCTTGTTAAATTATCCAACCACTTGGCACAAGTCCATAGGTTATCAACTCAAGAACGAAAACCCTATTTACAAGAAGCGAAACTTCAAAAAAGAAAGTTTTTGTCGAGGAATGTAAATCCAGTTGTTGATAATGGAAAATATGTTGGTTAGGAATCCTACTTACAATGTTGATCTAACTGAGAGACCTTAGCTAAATCAGCTAATCGACATTTGTTAATCGTAGTGACCACACCAATTTGTTTTCTATAAAGTTCGAAACTTTTAAGGGTCTAACATTATACTCCCGATCCTTGAAGAGTAAAGATATAAACGATGCCTGCTAATCGTTCCACCTCAGATGATGAAATGACTGAAGATTCTTATCAAAGCTCTGATTCTCAGGAGAGCACGGACTCCACTGATGATAGTTATGACGGAGAAGAGGATGTTTGGGAAAGAATTCGTAACGAAGCTAAAGAACGGCACCAGGAAGATTGGGAAGCGTTGGTTCAAAAGTATGAACACGATGGGGATAGTCATGAAGTTGCTGAAATCAAAGCCAGTAACGCTTTGGTTCCTACCTATAGAAAAGACCTAAGAGAAGTGTTGATTTTAATACAATCAGTTGTCAAAGAGGTAGCCCAAAACCACATAAGCCTAATGGTTTCTATTTGGGCTCCCTCGCCACTTGCAACCGTATACTCATGTAATCATGGTATTTATATCTGTGGCAAATAAAGAAATAAAAAAAATAAAAAAATAAAAAATATTGTTCGAAGATATGAAATGGATTCACAGCTTAAGAAAAGATCCTGATTTCCAAAAAATCTTGGAAACAAAACAAAACTTGATGAACACGGAAGATTATGGATGGCAAGAAGCGACCGAGGCTGCAATTCACCACCGAAAATTCTTGTTGAATAAACAATTCCAAAAACAACCTATTCCGGAACAGAGTGATTCCGCGATGAATAATACATTTGTACCTTTTAGAAATAAGTTTTATTAAGTCGATTTCTATTAATAAATGTCTTTTAAAATATTCTTCCTCTTGTCCTCGTTTTAATTTCAATTTCTAGACTAGACTAGAAAATGATAGCTGAAGTATAGTTTTAGACTAGACTATCTTGGTCATTAATTTTCCTCTCCTCGGTAAAAACACAACTGTCTGTAGCATTTGTCAACAAGAAAAATATCAATGAAACATAAATCAGTGTAATCTTGTAACACGGTACATTATATCAACCCAAGAACTGAGAAATAAGAAAGTTATCAACTCCGCGAGGATAAGGAAAACGAACTGTTTTTAAAATTGGTGTTTTTGAGATTGAATAAACTTTGTTTAATTATCTAGTGGTTTGTTTATATTCGTATGGTAATTATAGTTCGGTTTTAGAGACGAATTTGCATCACAAGAGTTTTCCTCCAAACAATAGGCTCTTCAGTTATCGTTAATCCCTAAGGACAATAGCAAAATTTCTCACAGTGGATTTTGTATACAATTATCTTATGAGTTATTAACTGTAAAGGAAAATAATAAAGACAGTTTAGAGTCTATCACAAGTAGTTTGTTCTTACTATTTACGCTACAAAGGGGTTTAGATATTGCGAGATATTTCTTTCTTTTTTCATTCAACTTCGAATGTATTCAGGGCCGATTGCTCCTGGTTTTATAGCTGCTCCAAACAATAGGCTTTGCCCAAACATGCCCGAATAGATCGATGACCTCATCCAAAGAAACAATAGATATTCATGAGCGCGCCACACTTTATTCATGAGAGCGCCACATTTTATTCATGAGCGCACCACTTTATTCATGAGTCCAAGACAATAGATAATGAGAAACCACCGCACTTTATTCATGAGCGCCTTAAAAATTAGCATAACACCGCAAACATTAGCATAACACCGCAAAAATTAGCATAACACCGCAAAAAAGGGGCTAATTCCATCCCTCTCATACTACTACTGAGGCTATTATCTCCGCCTGCATTTTTCTTTCAAACAAAGAAAACATTTATTCGTGGAAAAAAAAAACGTTTAGAAAACACATTTATTCTTGTTTAAAAAAAACCTAAGGTATAGACCCATTCGAGAAATGGCGTCCAATTTAAAAAGCTATTGTCCTGGTAACGTGAACACGAGGCTAGTCAGTACACACAAAAGCTTTTGAACGTGTAAGCGAGGCTAGTCAGTACTAAACAATAGTTAATTAAATTGGACGCCATTTTTCGAATGGGTCTATAAATACGTCATCTCGCAGATAGAGTACACATGGACGATCCGAGTTTGTTTATCATAACGTAAGACTGTTATCGTTCCTTTTGTTGCACAGAGACCAAAACAGAACCACAGCACACACAGATTGAAGTCCTGTGTTTCTGCTGTTGGAAAGTTGAATATTCTGGGGGAAATAGAAAAGGGAGCATATTACCCTGGGGAGGAGCTGGCTGCCAAGATGTATGTTGAAAATATGTCATCACGTGATGTTACTTACACTGAGGTTGTGCTTGAACAAGTTACAAAATACCAGTATAGCAATGGTAAGCATTACTCGAATAACATAAATTTAAAGGAATTTGAATAGCTGTAACTAAATTTAAATAAATTAAACTACAATATTTAAATGAATTTAATAAACTTCAAATTGAATATTTCCGGACAAATAAAGAAACAAACTACCCGTAGAGAAGTCTGGTAGAAAGCGTAAACATTTGTTTCACGGAACTATAACCATTAGCTGTGCAGCCAAAAGGTCTTGTTATATTTTGCTCACCATCCCAACTTAAAATGTCTCAATGTTCACATCTAGGGAGTGGTAATTGTAAGGAGCATAGAGTTACAATGGCTCGTGGGATAGGCCCGGGTGTGCCGCGATACAAGGAATATGGTATTGAACACCTACGTCTGACTATTCCAGCCGTTCAACCCACTACCACAAGTTCTACCATTATCAGCATTAGCTACTGTATCAAGGTAGGACTGTACACTATGAATATGACCTATGAAATGCACAGCCGAACATCTCAGTAAGATATTGTATGCACAATGTCGTGAGTTCGAATCCAGACCGTGTCCGTTGGTTGTCTCCAAAGCTTAAACGAACGCTCTTCCAGACCTGTATTCTGATTGGTTCCGTTACTCTATTGTTTTTGTACTGCTAGTCCTTTGATCTAGGGTGTTTTCTAATGTTGCGTGAGCTAATACTGTGGCTCGGACATTACCGAGTTCTTGCACTGTCGAGCACTGGGTTGTATGATTATTGGTAGGCGATAAAAAGTAAGTTTTTTTTTCTTTGCACAGTTGAGTGCGCACGTCAAGGGACCATGCGTCGTTGCATCTTCTATCATAATCCCCATCAAGATTGGTAGAACATCCTCAGGGATTGCACAAGGGTTAAATACAGAGATCGTTAGTCTGTTGATACAAAGTATCAACCGATCAGATGTGCGCAGAGCAGGGGTGCGCACTCCAGATGTGCGCCCGCCAGTTGTGCCCAAAGCAGATGTTCGCGAGTTAGATGTGCGCGCGCCTGATGTGTACGAGTCCGAAATTGAGGAACAACGAGAAACAGATGAAGACATCGCTATTGATTGTGACGATAGGCAGGCTATTTGCCCCACGTAAAATAAGATCAAAACGTTTAACCCGGTGAAGAACGTCAAGGTTCTGTAATTTCTATCGGTGACAGTTCCTTTGAAAACTAGTGTTGACTGCGTCGGCGGGGAACATAAACACTGGTATGTTGAACTAAAAGTTGATTGAGGTATGCTAACCGCCGTAGGGAGCGAACAGCAGCTGACATTTCGAGCGCTAGCCCTTCGTCAGAGCAAAAGAGGGAATTGTGGGTAGTTCCAAAGTGCCAGACTAATTTGCGTTTACGGGTTTCTGTAGTACCTCGATGAAGAAGAATGCCGCATATAGTGATGTGATTAATAGAATGGTCGGGAAGATTAAAGTAGCGAGCTACTGGTTATCCCACCTCTGTTGTAACAAGACCGCGCTCGTGACATTGACAGAGAATCGGCTTTACTGCCGTCCCAACCGAAGACTGAAGACATAATTCCGTTTCCGTTAATTTATATACCATCCAGTCAATAAAATCATCCAGAAGAACTTCAAGATCTTACAGAATGATCCAGAAACCGCCCTCATTTTCCACATCCACCACTAAACTCTTTTAAGCTAGACAAGAGCCTTCTGGATTCCTTGTCAAGGGATCACTACAGCCCGATCAACCAGGAAACGATATAACACATGTGCTTTCACTAACTGCTGCTATACTCATTTCAGGACCCAAAGGCTCTCTTACTTTGTAAAGTTACTGACCATTTTGACTATACGTCTAGTAATGTTATTTATTGTATAACCTGCACACTTTGTAACAAACTCTACATCGCAGAAACAGGGCGAAGGAGATCGATTCCGCGAACACTTGCTAGATGTTAAAACTACCAGCAAGGATCTCGCCAAACCAACAGCTCGCCACTTTAATCACATCACTATATGCGGCATTTCTCTTCATCAAGGTACTACCGAAACCCGTAAACGCAAAGATCAGAACTTTATTTTCAAATTAAGCACTTTGGCACCTAACGGCATTAATGAACGCTTTTCGTTCATTTAATTTCGTAATTCGCGCATTCATTCATACTGTGATCAGCATGTTTCATTACTTTATTGATCGACACTCTTTATTGTATTGCAATTAGCGTTTCTTTTGTTGGCGCAATTCCCTTTGATCCTAACTGATCCGGGTACGTTTCCTCGGCGGCAATCACCCACAATTCCCTTTTTTGCTCTGACGGAGGGCTAGCGCTCGAAACGTCAGCTGCTACTCGCTTCCCACGGCTGTTAGCAGTTGACCATACCAGTGTAAAATGTAACTCTGTCCGTAGCCTACTTAGTCCTGTCTGTAATTCCAGCCTGTAATTTCTAGCCCGGCTGCTATTACCAGAGGAATGTTACAGCATTTTTATTATTTGTTTTCGTTGAAAACAGTTTATTAGAAACCCTAAGATTTAAAGTGCCTATGAATCCAATATGAAAATCTCATATGAAAATCCTTTCAAAATGAGAAAGGGTGGCGTTTAGATTTTTCAATATGCAAATGAGATTACCTGTGACGTCATAAGATTGACAGTCTGGAGACGAATCACAATGTGCGAACTGTAAAAACAATTGAAACCTTGTACATATATAGTACAAGTACTAAGGAAAATACACATCACTGTGGAAATTATGTTGCCATGGAAACGCTCTTGGCCCCAGGCTCCTTTAGATAAAATTACAATTTGTTTCGGTTATAGAAAATAATTTGCTTCAAATTTAGTACTAAAGAAAATACACAGTGGAAATTATGACATTGCCATGAATGGAATCACTCTTAGCCCCAGGCTTCTTCCATGCAGGAGGAAATAGAATATCCGATTTCTCCTTTGTTGGACACAATTTTCTGCTGTGGGTGCATCAGAAAATCTCAGGAACAATGTAGGCATTGTATGTGCAAAGTGTCAATTGTTTTTTACCCACTATTTGCAGATATATTCTTCATTTTGTGATTTGTCTCCAGCTGTGTCAACCTCATAACACAGACAGTAGCTACCCATAACTAGGAGCATCCATCCCCCATACTAGCTAGGCATCTGTCACACACAGTGGCAATTATCTGCCGTACTAGGCCTTTGTTACAGCGTCCATCTCCCGTACTAGGCCTCTGTCACAGCTTCCATCCCCCATACTAGGCCTCTGTCACAGCGTCCATCCCCCATACTAGCTAGGCCTCTGTCACAGCGTCCATCCCCAATACTAGCTAGGCCTCTATCACAGCGTCCATCTCCCGTACTAGGCCTTTATTACAGCGTCCATCTCCCATACTAGGCCTCTGTTACAGCGTCCATCCCCCATACTACCGCATACGAGGCATGTCACAGCGTCCATACCCCATACTAGGCCTCTGTCACAGCGTCCATCCCCCGTACTAGCTAGGCCTCTGGCACAGCGTCCATCCCCCGTACTAGCTAGGCCTCTGTCACAGCGTCCATCCCCCGTACTAGCTAGGCCTCTGGCACAGCGTCCATCCCCCGTACTAGCTAGGCCTCTGTCACAGCGTCCATCCCCCGTACTAGCTAGGCCTCTGGCACAGCGTAAATTCATTGGTTGATACTCATAAATGCAGTGGAAGACCATCGAAGTAATGCACTTTCATTAGATAACTTTTGAAGTTTTAAGTAATGATCCAGATAAGAACTGTAGTGCCCCACGGCAAGGAATGTAAAAAGGTGTTAATTTTCTATTATTCTCTCGTAATTTAATTGGTTGATACTGATAAATTCAATAGAAACCTATCGAAATAATGCATTTTCGTTCCATAATTTTAGAGGTTTGAATTCATATTTCATCAAAGTAACTATGGTTTAATTTCGAAGAATATCGTGTGTGGGGAAAGGTCTCAAATTTGCGATTGATAAATCGTTTGTTTTCTCCATTTCCGATTGGCTGGATGGTGGCTTCTCTGAGTTTTCACAGAAAAAGAGAGCCAGTAGCATAAAACAAATTATTTTCGAGAGGTAGTTTGGACTGCATGTAGACATCTCTTAAAGGACATTCAAGCAAAATCGTATGCGAGGGAGGCTCATTGCCGCAGAACAATGGATTCCACTACAGTTCTTGTCAGTTTTTGCCAAACCTACTGTGGTTTGATTTCAATGAAAATCCTCAACCGTGAGACAAGTTCTCACATTTGTGATTCAAATACCTTGTCTTCTCCTTTCCTATTGGCTGGATGATGTTTTCTTTAAGTTTTCACAGTACAAATGACCAACAGCAGTTTCTTTATTTTGTGTTTGTAACTTTGACTGAGGACATCTCAGACAGCACGTAAGACACATTCAAGCAACATCGTGCGAGAGAACACACTCATTGCCGCAGTCTATTATCTTTTCCTATAGTTCTTACGCGAATTATTACTTAAAATCACTGGAACAGGACGAGATATCGACAAACGGAAAACGCCACCCTTCCTCGTTTTGAAAGTATTTTCATGAAAAGGACTTAATTCATAGTTTAAGATATCGAGAATCACCACACAGTACACAGTAGTATACTGCGGTGCAGGTGAAACACATGAGGACCATTTACCGGGAAACAAGTGAAATTATCTGCCACGTTTAGCATTTTCTCTCTATTAGGATAGGTAATCAAATGGAGCGAGCGAAATTAGGGATAAATTTCACGAGTTTGTCAAAATCTATGTAATTTCCCGAGCCGTTTATTACGTAGATTTTGACAAACACAAGTGAAATTTATCCCTAATTTCACGAGTCACTATTTGATTACCATTAATATTATGGAGGGCAAATTACGATCCAGAAAAAAACACATTTATGTTAAGAGCGCGTAGGAGGCGTTTGAAATTTCACGTGAAATTACAAATTACGCGTGAAATTAGGGATAAATTTGTCCTCTATGTAAATTCACATCTCCTATTTCATTTGAACAGTACGTGTTGTAGTTATTTGTTTGCTGCTTGACATCCAACCAATGACATTTGCATGATGTCACATACTAAAACTACCAGAACTCTTTGCGCGGATTCTTTTGTTCCTTTAATTTGGACCATTGTCTTAGAATTCTCAAAGGAGTTGAAAAATCTGAATGACAAAGAGAATTTGAAAAAGTTTCTCAGTGGTAGTGGTTGTAAAATGAAGCCATAATGAAAAAATGTAACTACACGTCACAATTATCATTTTTCCAACCAGAGACAATGCGGCCTTTTGAAACCATGGTTGGAACATTAGCATAACAATTGTAATGTTTATCAACACGAAGTATGCCGCTATTTGGAACAATTTTGTCCAGTTACTAGTGAAAGTCCTGTTCGCACTTATTAGAACATAATCCGAGTCGTTCACAACATTATTTGGCTATAAAGCGATTCCAATACCAGAGATATTGAAATTATTATACCATTATGGATCTTAAACATATTTTACATTCATGGAAATCATTTACAAAATAGATTCCAACTCAGATCATACTATATCTAAATCAAATATGATCTAAAATAAAGTTCTCTGAATTTATATCAAAATTTACTGACAATCTTTACAAGCCTGGGGTTGTTTAGTCCTGGCCTCTCTTTCGACCGCTCCGTCGACTGGAAGGTCGCTGGCCAGTAGATATTGCATGCGCATGTCTAAAATGTAACCAGGCCACACCATAAAGTGGCGTGGCCCGTGGCTACATAGTTCATAATCAGGTGTTTACTGAGTAGCCCACTTCCGAGATATGCCTCACTTCCTGCATACAAAGGAATCAATACGAGGCTCCGTGCATAATGCTCAGTCGTTCGTGAAAAGACTACAGCAAATTTGACCTTATTCCTGATTGGACAGTTATCTACTACTCTTTCCCGCGACCTTCCAGTCTACGGAGCGGTCGAAAGAGAGGCCAGGTCAGGACTAGGGGTTGCTAAGAACAACCCCTAGAAGAAGGTTGACCGTGCGAGCCGAAATATTGGTTCATATAAATTACCTACTAAGAGAAACACATTGTTTCTATACTTTTTCCAAGCATGAAATGTAAACGAGGATTATCAGATCTTGAAGTGCCATTAAAACTGAGTATCCCTTTTTAAAGGAAGCGCATTTTCATTCTTATAAACAGGATCTAGTAAAAGACTACGTACTGCGCATATTCAAAACTCTAACCCATTGCGCATGCTCAATGGGCTCATTCTCGACACCAGACCTCTCTCTTTTTGTATTATTTAGTATACAACGAGCCTCAAAATGAACAGGAAGTGGGACGAGACAACATCCTGCGTATCCGCTTTGGATTCCTGAACGAGAGAAACAAAATTCGTGGTTTAACCCAGCCGTTGACAGGACCAACAATAGAGAATTTAAGATCCGAGGACTACGGTCCATTGCTACGGTTGGACGAGCATGAGGGATCTGGGTTGAGATGTTGTGCGCGGCCGGTCAAGTACGAAATTTCTGGCGGGAAACGGAGACATTAAGATTGTAAACACCGTCAGCTGATTACGGTTAGACGAAAAAGTTCATTTTTTTTTTAGTCGTCAACGTCTCTCTTGCTCGTCCAACCGTAGCGGTGAACCGTAGTCTCGTATCTTAAATTCCCTATTAATGTTCGGCTGCGGCGACTGGAGCTAATAGAGCGGATTTCGTACGAGTACCTTAACCATACTGTAACTTATTATACCGTATCTCCGTAATCTGATTGGATCAGAAAGATTAAAACAATGGGGAAACCATTTCAATGTCACGGCATACCGTATAGTAACCGTGCCGTAGTCATTGCCGTAACTTGCCCATACGAAATCCGGTCTAGGGGCCTTAAAGGGTATCTCAGATGAATAAACAATGTTTGTTCTCACACGATTGTTAAGCATGCCTCATCCTGTTTCTTTGTTTTGTCTCCAGTAAATCGTACACTAGTTGTTGTTGTTGTTGTACTCATTTGAATTTCCTGCGCGCCGCCATCTTGGATTATTTGACGTCATAGTGTTGCCTCTATTGTCAGAAAACAATAGCACTTTTATTGTGTAACAATAGGGGCAACACTGTGCGTCGTCAGATCCAAGTTGGCGGCGCGTAGGAAATTCAAATGAGTTTTATCGACAGGAATATCGGTGCATAAATGACATCTAGTGTACAATTTACTGGAGACAAACACAACCACGACGGCAATGTCCTGAACGACGACGCAAAACAATACAGCTAATTACAAAATACTGTACGTGAAAATGCATACAGTCGCCTGCCTTTTTTCCGATGTCTGCATAAACACAACTTGAAAACCACAAGTTGTGCGCCACAGGCAGCCCAAGCTAATGATTTTACAAGGAATGTATGGGTATTTTTAGAAAAAATCAAAAACTGGAAGACTAAAATGATCAATAAAGTCATGAAATATTACCTGCATGTGTGTTGTGAAGTTGTTCCAGTCTTCATCACTGATGTGTTTATTTCTGGGCTTTTTTCCCCTCCCCTATATAAATATTGAAAAGGCGGGAAACACGAGACGCCATCAGTTCATGTGGCGACTCTTCGAGGCCTCTATAATTCTTCGAAAATCCAAACTTTCAGCACTTTACCTCAAGGAACCCCTTCTCACATTCCTCTAGACTCATTTAATCGACCCACCGAGCCGTGGTTCCAACATCTTAGCCTAAGTTGAACGGCTTTTCTACGGGAGCAGTGACGAACGAGTGCATGTCGAAGGACTCCGACACCATGTTTTTTCGAAGAGATTGACTCCACCGTTTAGCGATTGGTCGATTGAGTACATAGGCTCTCAGAATCTCCTCGAAAAAATATGGTGTCGGAGTCCTTCGGCGCTCGATAGTCACTGATCCCGTAGAAAAGCCGTTCAACTTAGGCTAAGATGATGGAATCCCGGCTCGGTACATGCTAGGTTAGCTGCAGAAACAGTCGAATTTGACTACTTACAAAGCGAGGAAATAAGAGGGGGCTCGATTAAATGAGTACTAGAGGAATGAAAAAAGGTAAAATGCCGAAAGTTTGGATTTTAGAAGAATTACGAGGCCTCGACAACTCACCACATGGACTAATTCCTGTCTTCTCAATATCTATATAGGGGAGGGGGGAAAACCCAGAAGTGCATCAAACCAGAAATAAACACATCAGTGATGAAGAGGAACAACTTCACAACACACAGGTAAGATTTTATGACTTTATTGATCATTTTAGTATAGTTTTAGATTTTTTTCTAAAAATTCCCATACATTCCTTGTAAAAATCATTAGCTTGGGCTGCATGTGGTGCGTCTAGTAGAAAACGCGAACGTAATTAAGGTAGAAGAAAATGAAAATATTTCCTGGTGCGTTTGAATTTTCATTGGAAGATTCTAACAAACTGCTTGCCTGTAAAGCAAGAACACATATTACGCTTGAGGCTTCCTCTTTGAAGCCAGATCCCTCCCAACTAGTGTCCTATGGCGAACTTCAAATTTATTAGTTACTTTTTCTTCAGACCGATTCTACATGAACAAAGAAAGGTGTTCAGTATCTATGAGTATTGATCGTTTTACTTCACCCTCTTACCACTTAAACCTTAGCACTGAACTCCCGTTATAAAACTAATTTTCGCTCAGCGGCAAAATGGGGGCTTTAAACACACTGCAACGATGTAGTATGATTCCTTCCTTAAGATCATCATAGGTTATTGGCAGTACGTCTGTCAAATCCAAACCATTCTAGGAATTCACAATTCACTAAATACCGCGCGAACGGAACGGAGTCAAACATAGGACAGTAACCATAGGTGTAACCAGGGAGATGGACCTCCCTGATGTAACTCTCTCACTATTTTTGTAACCCGCTTTCAATATTTCTCATATTGCACGTGGCAGTCATATTGAACCAAATGATTTCCATCTCAGGCCTCGGCACTATTTACAGGTCCAGCCAGCTGGGTTTTGTCCTCAACGTACACCCTCCATGTAGCTCGTATCAAGATTCCACAATAAAGTTCTTATAAATGTCATTTCTCTCCGAGTGTTCTCCCAGACTTCTTGCAGATTATCCGAGGGATTCCTCAGACAGTTCGGTGCCCACACCATAGCGAGATTATTGACGTCCATCTTAGTCAAACTACTCACATCCGTCAATGAGAAAATCTAAGATAAAACGAGGATAAAAGGTTAGTTTACAGCATACGGGATAAGGACTGGACAGAAGTGAATAACGTGACGCGCGGAGACTAAGGACGACAGCAGCCTACAAATATGGCGGGCAGAATAAGAGTTTTATGGCAAGGATAAGGTTCAAATACTCTGACCATTTCCTTCAGAAACTAAGGAAAAACATGTTTTGAACAGTGTAGTTCACGTTTTGAACACTGGGATAAAATGTTCTACAAACACGAGACATTGACCACCGGAGGAGAGGGGGGGTGGGGGGTACTTACATGAAAAATGGGTATGTATGTGAGGCCAAAGGGCTCAAACCCTTACCCTGTTTGACCCAAAATCCGAGCTCCAAAACCCTGATTGCCCCCTTTTGGGAAAAAAAAAACCCTGATTGCCCCTTCTTTAAATAAAAACAAATAGGCCCTGTGAAATAAATTGTTCGCCTGTTCCTAACTGCCTAAAAAATACTGAACCCCAACCTTGACTGCACCCAAATTAAACTCAAATCCTGACCCTGATCTGCCCAAATCAGGTCAAAACCCTGACCCTACCTGCCCAAACTGAGCTCAAAACCCTGACCCACCCCCGCGGCACATACATAATACGTCACAAACAGGAGTAACAGTGTTTACAGCAAAATTCCCGCCGATTTACGCGTCATCTCGCGCATGCGCCCTAGATATTGAGCTCTGTCGGAGGTGCGAGCATGGTGATGCATTATTTGCAGGAAGGGGCAGGAAATAAAAAGGGCACTCACCTGTAGAAATCGTACCAGGTAGGAGAGAACTAGTCGATTGATTTCGGGTAAAGAAAGAATTAATGCGGTTGCTACCGTCGCATCGTCACAATTCATGACACATTTGTCAGTAAGCAGCGGTTAAGGTCCATACTGTTATTGGCTTTAATTGAGCTTGTTCTACGAAGTAACAACGACAGACCCAATCAAACGGTTTAAACATCGGTTCAACGTTGGTACAACATCGGGTTCAACGTCGGTACAACGTCGGGTTCAACGTCGGAACAACAACATCGGGTTCAACGTCGGTACAACATCGAGTTCAACATCGGTATAATATTTGTTGAAGCCGATCTTGAAACCGTTTGATATGGCGATTGTTGAAATATATTGCAAGCATGTTGGAGAGACTTTGACTTCGTTTAAAGGCCATATCGGTTCCAACAAATGTTGTACTCAAATATAGTCTATTATTATTATTATTATGTAAAGGATATTAATACTCGTGTGGTATCAGCGGTTCACCCAGCTCTCTGAACCACAGCTTGAGCAACGACGCTGGGACGTGAGGGTCTGAGACCGAGTTAGGTATTTCATAGCGATCCAGACGAAGTTTCAATGCATTTACCTCATCGATGTCGCCGGGTACCCTTTGGAAATAGAATCGGAAAGAGACTGGGCATAAAGAAAAGACACATGTACAGTTACTTTAAACAATAGAAGAGCACAAAGTAATCAAGGGTCTTAAGATTTACACAGACTAACAATCTGTTTTATTGTTGTTAATTTTCTTGTTCTTTTGCTATTTATTTAATGACGCCATATCGGCACATTTTGGTGTACACTCAGTGGTATACAGCTCTTTCAAAAAGCTTGTCCCGCTCAAACAACAAACGACATTCCCACACCGAAATGGATTGTGGTTATGACTGCGCAGCTATGCGAAATGGGTAAACTACAAAATGTATAGTGTAATAGCTGATATTACAGTGGCGTCTACGAATAGCGGTATTGACCCGAACACCTCACTTCGATAACAGAGAATGTCTAACTGGACCTGAAACAACCATAAGAGGCTGATCAAAGCCAGGACCCAGCTAATTCACAGATCGAATTGAATTTATCGAGTTGTTGTTTTTTGTGGAGGGAGGAAAACCGACGAACCTGGAGAAAAACCCTTGGAGCAAGGGCGAGATACCAACAAACTCATCCGGCCCCTTTAAGATACCGCCGTGGAAAGAGAACAGCAGCTGACATTTCCAGCGCTAGTTTTTCGTTGTTCTAGTAAGTGTAGATTGTGTAGACCAAAAGTCGGCGATCAGAACGCTGTTTGTAGCAATCTCGTTCCCAAGGGTCTAGGATTAGGCGCGTAAAGGCTTCTGGGTATGAGATGGAGTTTGCAGCAGTTAATAGCCCGGATGTACAGAGGTTTCCATGTGACCCGCGAAAGCTGCGTTTGGATTGGTTATCACCCTTATAAATTATTAATGATTTTATGATTGCAGTATGGTTTATTGATTTTTCACCTGAAAATTCCCTCCGTTTGCGAGCCGTCGTGTTGTAGGACGGCCTCAGCGAGAGTCGTCAGAATCCAGGGTAACTTTAGTAAAGGGAAGTTATTGACTTGTTGCTGCATGATGTCATCCAGAGTAGAGCCGAACATCGACGGGTGAAACACGTTATGCTGAAATGGTTACAAATGTAACACCGTAAGCTTAGCAGTGATTGGGGAAGGGTGAGTAAGTATTTACTTTGCATATCTAAAAACGTTCAGTCGATTATTAGTAAACTTTATCCCAAAAGCTAAAGCTTTACACTGAAAAAAAGAGGAAGTTGCCGATGCAATGTCCCACAAGCCGTTCACACGGTGGGAAAGGCACATTTCACTGAATTTCTTAATTAAATCATTGCAAAGAACTATTAAAGTGCCACTACGATCAAATTTTGAGATAATGATATTTTTACGTATTGGTAAAGTGAAGTTGCTATATTTTTCCTACCCACACCGTTTTTTGATATGACGACGGGAAGTCTTATTTTTTGGGGTCCGAATCTTGAGTTTTTATGTCCGCCATTACTCGAACCCGTTCCTGTGACAGAGCTAATTTCCAGCGAACGTGACGTCATCTTCTCAACACAACAACATGCGACGCTACGTTCACACAACCTTTCGCACGAACTTGTAAGTAAAGTACATGTTTATACTATTTGTTTAGAAAAAGGAAAGTAAAGAACGAAGTTTTGAATGGAAATACGCATTTACAAGAGCCACGCGTTGAGAAGATGACGTCACGACAGCAAACCGCTGGTCGAAAATCTCGAAGTATTTGGAACACACTTCAGTAATGGCGGACGTGATTTCGACGGTAAACTCTCTGGTCTTTTGGTAATATTTTTCAATGATTTGGATATTTTCGACACTGTCATTTTGGAAGACAAAAAAGTAGTAAAGAAAATAATCGAATTTCGTCGTAGTGGCACTTTAAGTTTGTGTTTTCATCTCCTTCGGATGAGCTTGTGGAACATTACTGCGTTCTGATTGGTAAGAATTGTTTTAATTGACAGGTGTACCTCAGCCTGTCGTATGTCGTCCTTAGTTGGCCTCTTGAGCCCTCTCTTAGCTCCTGACTTGGAGATTTTCTCGAGTTGCTTGTGACAATGGCTTGCGTATTTACTGATTTCCACCTAAGAAAAAACCCAGCAATGTAGAATCATCTCACGTGCTTTTGCCAAGCTCCCAAGATCTCAATTCGTGTTTATAGTTATACAATAAACAGTACGAACCGTTCCCTCTCATTGGTCAATAGCCATGTGTTATTAGAGTAGACGTACAGATGACGTCACATCTTACCTGACTTTATACTCTACTATATTCCAATGTGTCACCTAGCTAGATTAGCTTTTTAGTTATTTCTAGGTGTCCTATACCCTTACCTTAGTCAGTGTTCTCGTATTATATTGTAAATCATGTATGTAGAAGGTATGAATAAAGTTGTTGTTGTCACAAGGTCACGCATGCTCTGATTGGTTGATAGCCATGTGTTATTAGAGTATATTTGTACAGATGACGTCACAAGGTCATGCACACTGATTGGTCAATAGCCATGTGTTATTAGAGTATAGATGTACAGATGACGTCACAAGGTCATGCATGCTCTAATTGGTTGATAGCCATGTGTTATTAGAGTATAGATGTACAGATGACGTCACAAGGTCATGCACACTGATTGGTCAATAGCCATGTGTTATTAGAGTATAGATGTACAGATGACGTCACAAGGTCATGCATGCTCTAATTGGTTGATAGCCATGTGTTATTAGAGTATAGTTGTACAGATGACAGCACGAGGTCATGCACACTGATTGGTTGATAGCCATGTGTTATTAGAGTATAGTTGTACAGATGACGTCACAAGGTCATTCATGCTCTGATTGGTTGATAGCCATGTGTTATTAGAGTATAGTTGCACAGATGACGTCACAAGGTCACGCATGCTCTAATTGGTTGATAGCCATGTGTTATTAGAGTATAGTTGTACAGATGACGTCACAAGGTCATGCAGGCTCTGATTGGTTGATAGCCATGTGTTATTAGAGTATACATGTACAGATGACGTCACGTTTTGCTCAACATTATTTCGTATCCATTTTCCTCTAATTATTGTATAAAACAAATCTATTTCATTTTGCCGTGCCTCTGTCCTCTTATAGATAAACAGACGACGTCACAAAGTGAAGAGAACAAAAAGGCACGCCTCTCTACTGCGTCTCGTGGCGTATTTCTTTGTTCTCGTCGTGTTTTGAATTCATCTATAATATATAGTACACTGAGACACATGGCAAAATGAAATGCATTTGTTAATTATTCCTTAGTTTGTAAGCATCATAAAATTCGTGCCCTTAATACCCTTCCCCCGAGAATATGTCTACTGTGTGCGTACTAACTCCCCCCCCCCCCCAAAAAAAAAAAAACACACACGGGAGTAACGTGCCCTATACGTGCCCTATACGTACCCCATTATCGTTGTCCTCGTGCAAGTGGCGAGATATGTACCCCTCTAAGTAGGAATGAAACTTAGTTGAGGGCGGGAACAGTGTCAAACAGATCGCCATCAGCTCCCAACCACGCCGTAAACTCTCCCTGAAATGGCACATTATAAGATTACGGTATTTATTATAATGGCTCATTTCATGAATATCACCTTTGTTTCAATTTTGCATTCTATACCGGAAGTTATTGACCGCAAATTGACTAATCCGCGGAGAGCCGTGGTGGCGTAATGGTTAGCGCTTCCGCCTTTCAGGTCGAAGAGCCGGGTTCAAATCCCGGTCAAGGCAGTGATTCTTCTCAAGGTGTAAAAAACTGGTTCTCTACATTGGGGACTGTGAATCCCTCGTGGCTTGGATAACCACTTAAAATGGCGGTTCCGTCTCCATAAATGGGGACATAAAAGAACCACTGAGGCGCAAACAACATCTCTGGCGGTGACCACCCTCTGTGTCGGCAAATGAGATCGACTTGGAGCGATATTCTAGGGCTGACGAGCGAATGAGACCTTAACTTCCTAACTATAACCACCAGTACCAATCACACAGCTAGTTAGTTGATAGAATGCAACCATGTAAGTGCCGAAACGACTGGTAAACTGGTAATCATAGCTTATGAAATAGCCTAGCCGTTTACTAAGTACCTTACGGCGCTTTCAATATAACCGGCCGGTTTGAACGGCTGGCGGACTGGATCTTGTTGTACAAAAGGAAAGGTCCACTCTCTTCACGTGCTATATTGTATTTCGTATTTAAAGTGCCAGAATCATGTAAAAAAAATTATACTATTGTGTTTGTTACTCAAAAAAAGGTATTAATCTTGCAGATATGTAAAATTTCTGACATTTAATCCCTAATTTTGGTTACTTGTCATGGATCTTGTGAAGTTATAAGAGGCATCAACTACCTCCCAAGAGAAATCTACTACAATAAAATCCCGTAGCTTTCAATTGTGATATCACGAGATGGAACAATCCCGCAATTCGAGTAACTTTTATTCTACTGAGTTGAATTGCTGCACCAGTCTCTCGAAGAAAACTAATTTAAACAACTGAAGTGTATTAGAGATAGAATTTGGAATTTAGCGTGTTGGTTTTTGTGGAGGGACGAAAACCGGAGAACCAGGAGAAAAACCCTCGGAGCAAGGGCGAGATATACCAACCAACTTTGGCGACAGCGATGAGAAACAAAGCGTTTACGAGTTGCACCACCCCGTGTAAATGGAAAGCGCCCTTAAATGTGATGCTTACGGTTTGCTATTGTCCGTCGTCTGTTTACATAGTTGTAAGAAGATCTCATCGCGTATAAGAGGAGTCTCCCAGCCCTTGGTGGTGATATCTAAAGCCATTGTTCGCACTGTCTTGCCACGTAGGGACCTATCGCCCATGTAACCTAACAACAGCTTAAACACATCTACAGCATCCTTCTTCAGCTGTCTGTCACTCATCAGAATCAGAGGCTTCTTGATGGGGACCTGGGTAGAGTGATACAAGTATTCAGCCTCGTTCCTAGATATGACGTCATATTTCACAGTCCCAAATAATTACCTAAAATTGTACTGGAGGTTATCATGGCTGTCAATCAAACTGCGTATATTGATTGATTGACAACCGACTGGCTCAGAAACACTAAGTGTTGAGTGCTCTGCTTTGAATTACGTTACGAGATACCGTAAAATCCCGCATAAATAGACCCTATTGAAAATCGCTTCCAGTTATAAGCCCTCCTTACTTCCCTCCCGAAACAAACAAGTCATTATCGTAATACTTTATCCTTGAATGCGAAACTTTAATGAATACTAACACATCTTGTGTGGATAGTGAAAACAAATTCCATATGGCAACGGCCTGGCTTCGCAGGCTACTATACTGAGAGCAACTTCAAACCGAAATCAGGTTTCTAGATCCACTTTAATCTTTGCCGTCCCCTATCAATAAAATTTGCAAAGCTTATCAGGTATTATCTTCTATCTCAGGGAGTTATTTTTGTAGTTTAGTCTTAAAGAAACTTGAAGGTCCAATTTGATTGACAGTGCCCGGGTATAAGCCCTCTCAAAACCTGTTACGGAGTTGTATAACCCAGTGCTTATAAGCATTATTGAACGGTGCTTTTGATTCATGTGTGGTACTCGAGCTAGCGAGATACTGTCTGTTTCTGAAACGGCCAAAGCTCGAGACTACAAGCTTACATGTCAATCATTGACTTGCCTAACTAATCACGAGATTCCCAACCAATTCACATTTTGTTTTGACAGACATAAAAAGCATAGCTAAGAATCAGCAAATAATCCATGAATGTTCCTAGTCAAAATTGGTTCATTTAAATCATAAAGCCTTATTGAAACACTCAAAATCAGTTGCGTATAGACAAAAGTACAAAACACGGTCAGCAAGTTTTTCCTAGTTACAAAGATTGTACTTTTTGGAGACCCTACTACTTGATCACCGTCTACAACAAAAATAGCAAAACAAAGATTGCGTGATTATTGTTACTTAACGTGATAAAATATGTAAAACTATAAATTGCATGACAAACGCTACGTAACAACGTGATGCTTACCTTAGACCAGGACATCATACTGGCGATAGAAACTCTCTTCCGTCTGAACAAACCCTTCGTGTGTTGGTTCAAGTAGCTTTCGTATGCACCCAGACCGCGATACAATGGAGGTTTAGAACTCGGCACAGAATGCGAACGTTCCTAGCACAACAAACATAGCACGAAAGTTAACACTAGGATCTAGCTCCCTTTCAGTTTTCATGGTTTTCATGGTTTTAGCCGGCAGCAAGCAAAATTGCTGGTTCAGTACTATTATTGGAGCGCCGCCTACGTTGTTTTGTCAATTTAGAAACCGCGAGTGAGTATTAACCTTCTTCTTTGAGCCTTCTACTTCATGTCGTTTTGCAACCCCGGGATTTAGTCTGTTTATCAGTTTAAAAAAACATGTTCTGGACACCGAAATTAACATGTTATGCGAATTTATCAAAAAGGAACCGAAGCGACAATAAGATAGGAGCAAACTTTCATGGCAATCTAAGGCAATAATTAGTCCAAGATTGTTGACCACAGCTTTCCTCCACAGTATCTCCTCCTGTTATGTTTAGTTGCATGTTCTTAAAAATATATATATATCTAAATTCTTCTATCCAAAATTTTACCCCCTATAAATTTTATTTTCAAAACTTTTACCTTCCCCCTAAAACTACCCCCCCCCCCCCCCCCCCTCCCCCCTGCCACGTAATAAACGAACAGTCACTAACTGCATGTTTATTTACCAATGTACTGTGATGTGAGGGCGACCCTTGTGTTGTAGCTATAGAAGAGGGTCTACTGAGGCGTGGTAACGTGGAGGAACTGCCATGCAAAGCCAGTTCCCTCTCTCTCATCCTCTCCTGTTCCTCTCGATAGACACGACCCACGGCGCCATCCGATCTCTGCCGCTGGTGTCTCAAAGATCGGACGCCATTCTCGGACAGTGGAGGTGAGCAGGCTTCCACTAGGAGAGCGGTAGTGGCTGACATCCCGCCAATTTGGAGACGGTAACTCAACGACTCCTCGCTACTTGCTCTGTCATCTATAGGTACAAAATAAAACAGCTTTTATTCACATTCTTTTGGGAATACTCCGGAATAAGAATAGCAGGAATAGACGGTAATCGTGTTCTTTTGGGACATATTCCGTTTTCGGAATGAACAGAACAGAATAGCATTGTGTCATTCTACTTCCGATAGTAAAATACTGAACAGAGGTTTACTAGCAAGAGGCAAAATGGCGTTCTCAGTTTGGGAATCTTTGGCAGGAAACCTATGGTGCGCGTGCTTCCGGCCCGAAAAAAACTTCTAGTTAGTCAGGTGACCTCCGTCAAGATCATTCGGAATATCTGTTTTGGGGCGAATTAGTATTGCGCGTATTCTGTTTTTCCTATATCGGAATAGTAATAGTTAGAATAGCCCGGGAAGAATGCGCGAGACGGATAAAGAGAATGAATCGGATCCAGGACCAAGTACAGAGTGAAGAAGGCTTTTAACCAAACCACAACATCGCGTTCAATGCTCACTTTTAACGTCATGCAATTAGCGTTCACAAGACTATTTGAAGCCCTCGCATAGCTCCTTTTCTCCACTACTACTAGTAGATTTTCTCACGAGCTCTTCTGCAAAAGCATGCAACACTGATATGGATGAAAGACAAGTCTCGATATATCTCATTGACCGAGGAAGCCGCCAGCTTGGAATTTGATCCGTGCTTAGCCTCACTTCCGCGTCAATAAGCATGAATATTAAGAACCTATTACATACATATCTACCGTCACGACTTCTGATAACGTTTGTTCTTTTTCTCCATTGTAACCTTTACGAATTGTGGTACTGACAGATTCAAATGACCAATGTAGTGGCAATGTTGGTTGAACTACTGTAACAAGAGAGGCTAACGAGGCATCTTTTGTTTAGGACAACCAAGCTGGCGACGTCATAGGAAAGGGAAGAAATTGACGTAAACTGAATACGACGTTTGCATGATGGCGTCACATACTACAACTACCAGAACTCTTTGCGCGGATTCTTTGTTCCTTTAATTTGGACCAAAGGAGTTGATAAATTTCAATGAGAAAAATAATTTGAAAAGGATTTTGGTAGTTGTAGTAAAATTACGTCATAACGCAAATGTACTATTGACGTCTAGGAAAGCAAGACGGCAAATCCTAAAAGTAAAAAACACAACAAATTCCCACCTTCGTCGAGTTGTTGCTGGCCATTCAGCTCCGCATCCGAGGCTCTGTTGTCGTTACCAAGCTGCTCGGTTAGTGAGCCCAAGTTGTCATAGATAGAAGTATGTGCAACGAAACTACCCGACGGACTGACAACGTTCTCCTTGTCTCGTTCTAGTGTCCCGGATGGTGTGACGTCATTAGTGGCTCGCCTCAGTTTCACTACCGCTTCTACGTCACTAAGTCACGTGATAAAATGTGACAAATGTGATTAGCCAATGCGAGATGGTTCAGTGCAACACAACATTTCACACACAGAAAATACAGCATAACGGTGGACAGAGCACGGTTTAATTTGTTCCTTGTGCACAAAGGGGGTGCTAACTATTTTTAAGAGGGGTTCCACTGTCACATTTACCAACGTATTCAGGAACCCATTACCAGTATGGGAGATGGACGTTCCTGGTAATGGCCTCCTGACGTATTCTAATTTATCCTGCTACTCTGTCCCCCATTTAACGATGGATGAATTTTATTGCTGTGAAAAATATATATTTTAAAAATGCACTTACGGAATTTCTTCATTTCTAGTGAAGGTCCCTGATGGCGAAACACGTCCCGACACCACCTCGTTTTGGTTCCCAACCTCGGTTGTCTCTCCTTCAGAAGGGTGCCTAAATAAGCCTGGGTCAGTAGGGGGTGGTTGAGGGAGCCCATCGTTGCTATCAATACTGTTTCGTTCTTCATGACATGTTGTTCTCGTCTCTGTAATGGGAGTCTCCTCCTTGCTGTGATTAGTACTGTTTACACCCATCTGGAAAGAAGACAAAAAGGATCAATCACCGTTTCTGGGAAATCCCCACCCACCCCTCCCCCCATGTTTCTGACCTAAATTTAATGGGTTAATCGTTAATTACACATGTAAAGGTAACGGTATTCATTTATGCGCTTCACAAGATAATTTTTTGTGATACTGACTGCTATTGTGGCGCAATGTGGCGCAATGTCACTTATTAACTATATAAGTATTTGACGATTAACTAATTAGTGTATTCTATTTGTTGCCCTTCTCTATTTTATATAGCAAAAGCATTAATTTAATGTTATTTATTAAAATGTAAATATATAGAGATAAATAAGTTTTAACTTATTTTCTTTTGTACTTGTAACAATATTTTTATACGCCCCACGTGGAAATCAGCGTATTGTAAGTTGTCAGTGGCTAGCGTATCAAAATAAAAGTATGTATGTATGTATTAGTACCTCAGAATACCAGGCTGTTGTGTCGGGAGACAATCCCCAGCTCTTTCTTGAAATAACACAACAATTTATTTTACGTCCCCCCCGTATAGGTTAGAAGAGGAAGGAGACAAAGCCAACAGTTTATACGTCCCTGCCCAAGGACGCAGCCGGGATTCGAACCCCCGACCTCCCGCACTCTAGACCGTGCTCTACCAACTGAGCTAACCAGCTAACCAGGTAAAGGTATATTCATGTACATAGCGCAAATGCGCTTCACAAGGCTATTTTGTGATACGGACTGCTATTGGAGTAATAAAGTACCACTTCCAGAGATTGGACCATTATATTGTAGCTCTATTGTTTTTGTACTGCTCGTTCTAAGGTTAGGGTGTTTTGTATTGTTGGTTTAACCTGGCTCGGCTATTGTGGCGCAATGTGCTGCCGTACACTTTACAATCATGAGTGATTGTTAGTACCTCACAATACTAGGCTGTTGTGTCGGGAGACAATCCCCTACTCTTTCTCGAAATAACAGAACAGGTCAGTTATTTTACGTCCCTCTCGTGTAGCTTAGAAGAGGAAGTAGACAAGGCCAACGGCTTATATGTCCCTGCCCAAGGCAGGAGGCCTTCACCTCTCAAAACGTTGCATTTTATTGGACCCCATTTAGACTGCACTGACAAAGAATTCCATTGTTTAGGGTTAGCATTGTTTCAGGGTTAGGCATTGTTTGGGTTGCCAGTACTATTCAAGGTTCCGAGGAGGTGAAGGCCGCCCCGCCGATTCTAACCTCCGACCTCCTGCACTCTAGACCGTGCTCTACTAACGATGGAGGCAATTTACCAACACGTGGCCCAAACCAAAGAATAAAAGCAGGGACACTGTTCTTGTGAACAAAGGGTGTATCCAAGTGATCCGGACTTCAACGATTTCCAGGGTTTTGTTGTTATAGCAACTGTCTGATTTTGAGTATTAATTAGTCTAAAGGAATGCACATGCATGTGCATTTTAATGCCCATTAATTAAAATTACCAATAATTAGAATGTTTTACTAATCCGTTTTTCGATTTCCCAAATAAAGATTATAAATCCAAGAAATCCGAATTGGGATTAATCCATGAAATATTTCTGATATGTATTTCTTGGATTTAAAATCCAGGAGTTGCCGGATATCCGGATTAGGATTTTCCCAAACAAATACGCCTTTAAAGTAAATAATAACTACTTAGATTAACACTAGCCTTAAGAACAAGAAAAAGAAACCGACCGGGTCGTACTCAAACAATTTAAATGATAATATTTGACAGTGAAAAAGTATAATCGAGAGAGAGAGCACTTGCTATTATAACTTTTGAGAGCTAATCGAGCTTAGTAGCGTAAAACACACTGCTTTAGACTACGTGATTGCACTTCACTGTAATCAAGTTCCTGGAATAAGGTTCTGTAATCCACTCAATCCTGCATGCAAACCTTTATCAAAACGGAGAGCTAGCACGGCAGGGTGTTCACACGGTATTTTTTCTATGCCAGGGTTGTATTTTCTATAGTTTTGTTTTTGTTCAATCACAGTTCCTAACAACAGGGGTGTCTCAATTTCGGACGCTTACGACACGTCTCACACGAAGCAGCTGCTTCCCGTAGTTCAGCTTAACTGGCAACTCCCTTACATTGGATGAATTGTAGTCTCATTCAATTGTGAAGTTTTCTTCTGCCATGACGTATAAATATCCGTGATACAATCGCTGGCAATAACACCAAACGTTATTCAGTTTAAATCTTAACCTTATGCAGAGTTTTAATAAACGTTCATGAATCGGCTCAATAGATATGTTTACATACTATGTTCACATGTTCGTTTAGGGCGCTTACAAAATTCATCGACAAAGTTCATGCATTCCCTACGAGTCCTAAGCGATTGAAAATTTAAAAAAACTGAACCTTATAGTTTTTGGCACAACAAATACAAACACTTCTTGTATTTTCCACAAACCAAGTTCGACAACATGCGAAAGAATAGAAAACAAAACATAGTGCAAGTTCAATGTAACGAACATTAGCGTTATTTTTACGTGGCTTTGCCTTTACGTATAACATAGGTTGTCGGTTTTGACAGTTACACTGAGTCCTCCTAAAACATAGTTACGTGTGATTGGGTATAAGTAGTCAGCAACAACAGGTAAATGCCAAGCGAGAGGAGCTGAAGGCCAAGACTACTGTAGTAAATCATCCATGCAACTGGATGATTTTTGAGTGCACTTTTGAGAGTATTTTCCTTTGTTGCAAATAAAAGAATTTTATACAGTCATTGACGCATTGACCATGCACTGAAGTAAACAAATTTGGGTTTGAGAGAATAATCGCTGAAAATTTGCTGATAAAAGCAAAAATACTCTCGAAAACCACTCGACACACCAAGAAAGATTAAAATACCTAAAACAATCTAAAGAAGCTGAGACTTAATCTATTATCTTCGGGGGTGAAGTTAAAAAGAGCCAGGCACAAAGAGTACAAACTGCAGTGCATTCTAGACGGTCGTCACGTTTTCCAATCCCACACGGAATATATAACTAAACAGTTTCAAAAGCAGTCTACGCAAACTCTGCTATGGATTAAGGAAGAGTTTATGCTTGATTCAGTAGCAGTTATATTATTATTTTTGCTTAATTGTAAAATTTTCCTTACTTTTCTCACAACAACCAAAAAAATTAAACTAATCAGTGTGGAATGGCACCTGTACGTAAGGCTATTCACTCGACTTCAATTGTTCGCGCTCGGGAAGTTTGTCAACAGTTTCTTTCTCCACCCTACAAGTACGAAATAATATCTTCCTAAATGATTCGAGTTAAAGGTATTAAGAAATGGAAGAAACTATTTAAGAATCTGAAGGAATCGCTTCAGGCGTTTGTTTTGGTCGCGTTTACCGGTAAATCACCTACAGCCAACCCAGCTGATTAGAATCGAAGTACAGCCACTTCGTTAATTCTCGAGGATAAAAACTAAATTAAGACGTTGAAAACTTAAAAACGAAGTAGCTGCTGGGAGAATTTAGACTCTACAAACACCGGGAATGTTTCACTTACCTAGAACTGAGAATATAACAGCCAAGATAGATATCGTGACAAACTGCTCTTAATCCCTCCGCGTGTTCAGTGCAATGCATTAATTATCGGCGTTTTGATTACGAGACATAGTTTCGGTACTATTGTTATAGTCAGTATGGGTTAGATGTTGAGATAAGTGATGGCACACTGCTAAAACTTGCCCTAACAAAGCCTGATAGGACGCCGTAAATGGCTCCTTTCACAGCCACGGAATCTTCGTGAAAAAGAAGTCGTCGTTTGCTCAAAACAGACATCTGGCCGGTGCTACATTGATGGACTCGGACTACCAGTAGCCAGTGGGTTGGACGGTATACAGCTTCTAACCATTACAGTTTTTTCTCAACTTTTAATGCTACCGATGAGTAGAGATTTTACAAACTTATTCCAGATTAATTTCATGCAATAAGACGTCGTCATTTTATTGGCATACTTAGTCGGCTCAAACCCAAACAACCACAGAATACCAGTTGAGGTTAAAACCATTAAGAAAACAACATTTGGTGCATTGCTAACAAATGAAGCAGTTGTACTTTGTGTTTAACGTGTTTATCAGCTAGAGAGTGCTCTGTATTAGTTTCCATAAGCAGGTGAAATGCAGACTAAACAAACCACACTCTGTATTATGTTTTCAGCTCTCTTTTCCTCCGGTAATCACTGTACCATGACAGCGGTTAGCCCTCTCGATAAACCCGTCCTTAATTAAAACTCTTGAGAACAAAAATACAAAACAAAATCCAGGAAATGATTGATAAGAATTATCTTAATTAAACCCTGCTGTAATTCACAGATAACTTCTAAATTAGACTTCTAAAATCGAATGAACGTCAGCCGGAATCCACCGCGCGGTCGCAAAATCGTAACTCAAAGTCCGTAGACTGAAAAATGCCTTATAATTGCTGTAGGTTTTCGCAAAAGATCATCTGATGGTCTCTTGGTTTTCCATTTTCCGTATCGAAACCTTGCTATACCGTAAATCTACGATCTGATAATTTAGAGACCATTTTGTAGCTTTTCCGCTTCAAGCTTTTCGTAATTTCAACCATTTTGATCCTTGCCCAAGTGCCTTCTTCAACTCCCCACGAATAACGAGGAGAAAAGTGCCTTCTTTCTTCTCTCTTTTCGTGAGGAGTTGAAGAAGGCTCTGCTCGCAGGGCACTCGTTTATTCACATCTCCAACTGAAACAAAAATGCACCGTTCGAGTATCATTTTGCGCTGCAGTTCAAAGTGAAGCCAACAACAGCATACAGCAGTTTTAAGTTCTCACCGCAGCTTGTTGATCAGAGTCCCTCTTGTGCTCTCGTGATCCCGTCCTCTCCCTCCTCGAATTTCCTTTTCTTCCACTGGCATCTCGCCGCGTACGCGAACTCTCCCCATCACCACCCTCCCTGCGGCTTCCTTCTCTCCTCCGCCTGTCACTACTCTCCCTTCGGTGAAGCCCGTCTTTTCGATCATCCCGTAGCTTGGCCAGGCGTCTTTTTTCTTTTGCCTTCATACTCTGTTCAAATATTAGAAGAGTTTGTAGATGGCACATTAATGGCTACTCTTTTGTTCTGGTTTCTGACACTCAAGATCTTATTATATTAAATATGGTGCAGAGCCAGAAAAAAATACACTAAAGCCCGATTTACACGATAAGCATTTTGGACACGGCACTCCTAACTTGGGCACGGCACTCCTAACTTGGGCACGGCACTCCTAACTTGGGCACGGCACTCCTAACTTGGGCACGGCACTTCTAACAGGCGAGTCGCCGACTACCTTTTCACAAGGTCTCAGAACCCCTAGATTGTTAGGCACGCGTTCCCGCAACTTTTCCATTTACACGATAAAAATTAGGGGTACCGTGCCGATAATTTTAGGAGTGTCGTGCCCAAAATGCATGTCGTGCAAATCGGGCTTCAGTCTTGCTTCAAATCACGTGATGCCAATGATGTCATAGAGCGAATTTCGTATCAGCATATCCGGAGCCTTACCGTAACCGTACTGTAACTTACTGTGTCGTAACTCTGTGATTTGATTGGTCCAACAGGACAAAAACAATCACAGTAACCGTGCCGCTGCTCTACTGTACCGTAACTCTGTAATTTGATTGGACCAGAAGGACTAAAACAATAAGGAAACCATTTCAATGTCACGGCATGCCGTAAAGTAAGGGAAGAAGTCAAAACAATGGATTTCGAAATTTTGTCATGGGAGGTGGTGGGTGGCAGGTAATACCCCTTACCCTTTTTTCGAGGGTGATTTTCTCGCGTTGTAAAATAGGGATACCTGATTTTAGTGCAGACACTCGTTCTTCTCTGCCTGTAGAAACTATAAATATAGTTACTTCTTCGATAAGTATTTTATTCAAGAAGATATTTGTGGTCAAAAATCTAGATTTTGCCAAAATAGGTGGTGGATTCCGGGTACAACCCCCTTTCCATCAAAATTGGGTCACGCCAGAGTACCATTGTTTTGACCTCTTCCCTAACCGTGCCGCGCCGTAACTCTATAGTTTGATTGGATCAGAGGGACTAAAACAATAAGGAAAGCATTTCAATGCCACGGCATGCCGTAACTTTCCCACTCATACCAAATCTGCTCTACTCGTTATTATAAAAATATCGTTAAAGAAATCAAGAATTGCGTACAGCTACGAATGGCAGCGAATAATTTTAAAGTTGAATATTTTCTGAAAAACAAAGAATTTCATGCTCATGTTAATAAGATTTAAGAACTTCGAGAATCTCGAGAAGTTATAAACATTAATTTTGAAACTCTAAAGAAATCATGGATCTTCTGTGTATCACGTCTACATATGCTTAGTGCCCCACTTAAAGGGACTATGGCACCAGGATTTTTCTAATTTTCTGTCAAATAATAATGTAGAATTTTTGATAATAAGAAAAATACTCACTATACATTAAGTGATACGAAACGATGTTAATTTTCGAAGAGACTGTAGCTTAATTTTACTAAGGAAAACGTTTTTTAACAAGTCTTGGTTACTTTTAGTTTGAATGTAACTTTCAGTGTTTAAAATAGCTGACATAGTCCCTTTACGTCCAGTGGACATTTAGGGGGAGGGGATCCTGGGATGGACGTTAGTCCTGGGAACGAGTATGGAGCGAAAACATGGAAGTTCAGGGGGGAGGGGGTTAAGTGGGGCACTAAGGATATGCCAACGTTCCGTAAGAAGAAAAAGCAGTGAAATATTGGTAAACCAAAGTCACACTGCTACTGTACATCTATCCTAGCATCCATACTATTCTTCAGCTCTGGACTCAAGGAATTACTGAGGGTTTAATGAATGTTAATATGTTTCAGTTTCATTTGACCAAGGCTTGAGTGGCAGGAACTGCATGGGCCCAATTGTTCGAAACAAGGGTAATCACTTTTTATACTCCTGGGTTGAATCACCCGAGGGTAATTGTAAACTGAACAGAATACAATATTATAACAGATTTAGCACTATCCCAGGGATAAAGTTGCTTTGAACAAGTGGGTCAAGGTGTATTACCTGTAGTTTAGCCAGTGGTATAATATCACAATCTTTAGGTTTGTGCCATACAGTTGTCTGTGTAGAGGCATTGTAATAGTAATACCGCCTCGTCTTTGGGTCATACAGTTCCCACCAGTGAGTTTCATCTGCTTTTTTGCTGCATAGAAAAAAAATGAATACAAAATATAAGATTCAACAACAAAGATAAGGAAATTTCATGACCATACACCAAATTAGTCAAATATGGCTGTGGCTAATTAGCATACTGTTGAAGCCTGTTATTTTCAAGAGAATAAACTGTGCCATTTAAAAACAAATATGCATGTTAGTAAGGTTTATAAGTTTGGAGAGGAAATAATGAACCCTTGTGAATTTATCAAGGTTTAAAGAATGTGAAAAACACCAAAATGAGGTGTCAGTCATGACTGCCTATTCTCATACTAAAGTCTCTAATGTTGAGCTGTGATGTCTTTCTTGGTGTATCATCCAAAATTTCCAAAATTACTGATTTCAAAGTGATATTTTAGACAGTAGGGGCAGTTTTTATAGTAAGACTTTTGAAAAGTGAAATTGCCATATTTGACTTCGGTATATGGTTTGACTGTTTTGCTTATATAGCTTCATGTTGTGAGCTCTTCCTCTTCAACAAAATATGCTCTATAAATACAAAATTGAACTGTAAGTACTATTTATGATACAACTGACTGAATTATATCTGATATACAATGGAGAGCTGTTTAACAGGTGCATCATAATTGTATATCTGGTACAATTTGGATGTGAATGTACATGTACTTATGAAATTAACTACCAGTATACAAATTGAAAAATTTTCTTGAAATTTTGATGAGAAGTTTGCCACTATTGTTTGCATCACAGACATCACAGCATGCACAAAAACAGCTGGACAAGTCCCATAATGGTGAAATGGTCTGTTAACAGGGCTTATTAATATACAGCATACTAATAGAGATATCCATGTGACTTGAATGTAACCTGAGTATTAGGCTCTCATGAAGGGAAGATGGGGTAGAGAAAAGAGAAGAGAGCCTGACACAGATCCATAGAGAAAGGCTTTCCACCTCCCAAGCATACGTCATCGAGCCATCACTTTTTAACCAATTAAATTTATTTCCGGTTTTTGGAGATTGACATAACTGTCATCACGAGCCTAGGCAACTTACAGTTTTTAAATGTGGGCTGGATTTTACATCATTTACATTTTACATCTATCTCTGTAAAGAAAATTTAAGTCCTTAGTATGGTACTTGTATTTCATCTATTTCTTTGTTTTGTGCTACATTTGTATGAGTTCTGCTGTTCCTTAATTCTCTTGAAGCTTTTGAGTTAAGTTATGTTGCAGTGGGAATTGTTTTGTCAAAGGCTTACAAGGAATGTGCAACATTTCACAGCATTCAAGCAGCACAGCTTTGATACCATTCGGTGCAAGCCAAGAAACTTGCTGTGTTTTTATCAGCTTCAGTTGACTGCCGGCAACAATAATGGTGATGATCTTTGTTTCTCCTGTTGTTCAGTTTCCAGAACTGTGAGAAGATCTTGGGAAACAACTGGTATAAAATTTCTGCCAGCAACACTCCGACAACATCCTTTCTTTCGAGAAGCAAGCCTTTGAGACAAAGTTTTTGTGCAGGCTTAAGACTAATAGGGAACCTTCCAATGTTTTTTAAGAAATTACAAAAGATATTTCAGATACGAAATTGTTGTTCGCTAGTGCAGTGTTCAAAGTAAGCTTGCACATAGCTGGAATTTTTACATCCAGTTTCGAGTCTTTTGTTTTTTATCCAATCAGTGCAACAAACATTTGACACAAGTACTTGAATAGTTTTGTGTCCTTCCTTCCTTCCTTTCTGCCCTCTCCCCATTCTCCCTATCCCCTCCCCCACTAGGATACTCAGATTACTTGAATGCTCTGTTTAGATTGGTTAGCACCATTATGAATTATTAGTGAATTTTATAAGAAAAATGACAATAATAACTAAAATAAATAATTTTGTGTATCAGCATTTTTGTGTAAATATCTGAATTGATACAGTGATACTGACAGATGTGTAGAAAACCTTCTAGTACCCAATCTGATCATTATAAAAACAATAATTTAATGATAATATATTCTCAGTTCACAGAAAATACGAAGTGTTATCATACAAATCCTAAATATAAAAAGGCTGTTTCAAAACTAAACCAAAGGATACATTTACCAAAAGTGTTATTACTTGCAAATTTTGTAGCACACCCACATATATGTATGTTCAATTTTTTGGTAATTTGAAATGAAAGGGAATATTTTCAACTAAATGTGAACCAAAATCACCAGTGGTAACATATTATTTCATTTTGATTAATCTTGCACATTGACGACAGAGGGCCAACATATGGCACAAAACTGACCAAACACAAAACCAAAACAATACTACTCAACCATATTATGTTATATATCAACATCATACATATATATATGCATGTATGTAGTGATTTTTATGATTACATTTACAGTAGCCTGCTTGCCGTCTCTTCTGTATTTTTTCCAGTCGTTTTTTTCAGATTGGGTCACCTGTGGTACGCGGTCAAAATGGGGCGAGGACGGTGACCCAATCCGAAAAAAAACGACCGAAAAAAATACAGAAGAGCCGGCAAGCAGGCTACATTTACAGCAATGTGCTGGGCATCTTAGAAAGGAATGTTAGATTTAAAGCTCAATCTTACAGAGTATCTTCTTCAATATAATTATCGTGGAAATGTTTAATGCAGTTTACCAGATGCATTTACCATGGATATTCCAGGCTCATAGGAAGATGGAGAGGAGGGGGGAGAGGAGCCTGCATGCATGCTATACAAATGTGAATTATATCCCCACATTCATCCATAATTTCAGATGCTGCCCCACTCATGTGCTGAATGCAATTCAAACAAAGGATAATACTAATTGGGTGGCTTAATGTTTATCTTATCTTTAATTTATAGGTTTAGCACACAAGTGAAGCAGCATCTAAAACAGGCCAAATATATAAAATCTAATTAACATGTGAAAAGATTTCATATTAGAATGGACCAATAGGAAGTGTGCGTCCAATATTCAAATTTGTATTGCATACTCTGTGCAGGCTCTCCTTCATCCTCCTTCTCTCCTTTCCATGAGCCTGTTTGTATACTATGGATAATATTATCCTACACAGTACAGTAAATTGCTTGACAAGTACTTACACTTTCACCCCTTCAGGGGGATCCCACAGGCATTGTCCTGACTTGAGGTTGGCATACATGGGTTCCTTGGTGCGCGGCTCAATGATCTCCACCCACTCTTGTCTGAAACATTAGTGAATCTACGGTGTTCAAAATTAGCGGTATGGGGCCAGAGGCTTGAACGAATAAAAGGCGGAGGGGTGAGAGAGGAAAGAAGAGGAGAGAGAAGAAAAACAAGAGCCTTTGGTGTTATCCATTGAGAACCATCACCCATGTGATGAGTTTCAAATCAAGAAAACACATCAAACCAGTTTTGCTGGGCAATTGGTAACCAATCAAAATTATACTCTTACAATCCAGCACTCACTGTTCATGTTGTGCCTGGAAATGAGTAAATTATTTACCCAATCAGCAACAAGGTTCAAATTCTGAATCTAATGTTGGCATGGAAACAAGATTCTCAATGGATAACATCAGAGGCTCTTCTTTTACTTCTCTCTTGTCTCTTTGCCTTTTATTTCTTTGAGCCTCTGGAACCCAGAGTACATTAGCCAAGGACCATCAAACATTTAAGTTGAGCTAGTAAATCTTACAAGGCACCTAGCCAGTGAATAGTTCATAAAAAAATAGTTTCAGCACTGAATCTAGCTTGTAATTTGTGAAAAGATATTATTTAAGTACATTGTACATATCTGACCCTCTGCTAGCAGAGATCTCGTCCTTCCCACAGAGAGAGAGATACATGTAGAGAGAGGGAAGATACCTCTGCCAGTGTAGGGTGCATTCTTGGTCGCACATGTTTTGGTTACCTAGCAACCCTGTCATAATCGCCCATGTGACTTTGTAACCCAATGTCAATCAACTACGTCATGTAATGTGGGCTCAAATAGTATAAGTTAGAGAAATGTTGTGTTTTCCATGTGCATGAAACATTTCTAGTAAAACTTGTTTGGCTTCCTTTCTCTCTCTCTCTCTCTCTAGCCGTGGGAATGAAGAGATCTCTGCTAGCAGGGAAATAACCCTGGTCCACTACATGTACTAAGCCCTATTTAATTGATGCGCTTTCCTGTTACCTGAACAAACCAAAATCATGTTATTAAATATGTTAATAATAGCAAATTATTCTTTAATTTATTTGTCATGAAAGAAATTGAAACATATATGATTTTCTTTTCACATTCCATCAATTTCTGACAAGTTCAATTTTTAACTTTTAACTGACAAAATTACAACGACCAAGATTTAGCTGAGTGACACTTCGTGGGGTAAATAAATTTATCATTTGTGCAATAATTAATTAATCTAAAATGATTGAAAACAATTAAATTGGCTCACAACTTTATCTGAATGCTGAACAGCACAATTTCCTAAAACTTGCGATTTTATTTGTCGGGCCAATTATTGCAAGTTCAATATTTGGTCACTTTTATAGAGAAATAAAGATTACTTGCGTTGTCAAATTCGAACGTTTTACGAGTATAGTTTGAACAGAAATTCAAGTAGTGGCACGCATCAATATGCAACTTCGTATTTCATTCGGTACGACAACATCAGCATACATTGTCCGTTGAGGAGCATCAAATATCGAAAAGGAAACAAATTTAATGAAATCAAGATTTGAATAGAAATTGAAATTTATCTTCGTAACAAGTACTGTAATGTAATATGCTCAGATTTACATCAGTAGCTGAAGTATTAACCTCCACGTATTAACCTCCAGTCTAGGAATATTAACACGAGGGGGGAAACCTTGTGAAGTTAGAAAGAGGGCAATAATAGTTTTAACGTAAAATCTGTAAAGTACAGGAATGTATGAATAACAATACCAGTTAATTGTTGTTTTTGTCGAATAACCGATCGCGCAATTATCGAAGAACTCACCGTGCGTACCGTACGTACATATAGGCGTACCATGCGTGTACCGGAACATAGCTTGAACCTTCAGCTATCCTACAGCAACTTTCGATTTACTAAGGTGCTCATTGAATAAGTATTAAGAACTCTTTGAGTCCTCGAAGACGATAGAAATACAAATTAATAACATCAATACCCGGAGCTTTTCCGTGACCTCCCCATCGGCCAAGTTATTCAAGCGCGGCAAGAACTTTCTAGTTTATCGCATCCAATGTTCTATTGCTCAAGAAACGATTGATTTATGGCCTTAACTTTTAGGAAGTTTCTTGTTGAAATATGTGAGTATATTCCTAGTAAATTTGAATCGGCTGAATTAACTGCACTCAACGAAGCGGATGAAGTCTTGAAGAAAGTAGAATCGACATCCACCGGTTTGGAATCAGCAACTCGAGAATGTTCTCTAGATTCGTCTCAACTCAGCTCAAGTTATACCCAATGGTAGTACTTTGTGTATTCTAAGTGAGCCAGAGATACACAGAAGGTATTTTTATACTCTATCGAGTACGGGAATGCCATTACTACTCAGCTTTCTTTAAAATACACTGACCTACACCACACGAAGGGCAAATGAGCAAGTGCTAATACAACTATTGTTTGACATTGTATACAACCTGTAACTATTTAGTACGACACTCTACTTACTTCTCGGCCATCTTTGGTCTCTATTTGAATTACTACCCGTTTAGTAGGTGGAAGTCCGGCCGGGGAGATGCGTAAATTTCCAACATATTGTCCGCCATGCATGTGTATGAATCACTGTTATCCTTCCAGGCAGGGGCTGGACATCGCTCGGCTGTGGGGATTGAGGAGAACTTTCGAGGTTTATCCCGCGCGAGTCCCGAGCGATCCCGAGTTGGCTCTGAGCCGAAATGGTGCAAAACCCGTAAAAATTCGATTTCGTGCCCTAGGCGCTTATTTATTTTTTGGAGCTGAAGGGTGGGCGCTTATTGGAGAGGGGCGCTTATTAGAGGGGAGCGCTTATAAATCATATGATTTTCGGTATTTATTTCATTAACCGTTCGGTAGCCTTGATAAACGAACAAATAAAAGCAAAGTGAAATGAACTGTGGTAGCTTTTTTCATTTTATAGATCTCCAGCAATGGTATTTTTTAAAGGCGCTTATTGGAATAGAGGCAAGGGGGGAGGGGACGCTTATTAGAAAGGGGCGCTTATTGGAAGGGGGTCGCTAAATCGAATTTTTACTGTAATACAAGTTTGGAATCTCGCAAATTTTCTTTGTTGATCTTGATAAGATTTTTGTGTCTTGGAATATGAGACTTTTGAGTGTTAAACGAACGATAAATTTCAAGAGTTTGACTTTACTCACTGATATTAATAATGTTGATTTTGACATGGTTTCAAGAGCTGTTGATGTTAATATTTGAAGTTGATTTAGCTTGGTTTAGCTCGTTGTTGATCTTGAACGAAAATATAGAGCCATTATATCAGATTCATGGCTGATTATATCCATGAGTTGTTGACGTTGACAATTATTTTCATTTCTTGAATTTTGCACGATTTCGGCTACCCGTATCTGTTGAAACCGAAAACTAAGAAGGATACCGGTAGAGTAGACGGCGGATGCATACGGCGGCCCCTTTTAATAAGGTCATTTTGGTAACTCAAAACCAGGGCCACTTCTGGACGTGTTTGAGGGGTGTTTCTCCCGGTTGTTTTCGACAAGTGATTATAGGAGGGAGTAGGCAAAAACTACTAGTAACGGACATCAAATAAGTATAATTGCGTTACCAAGTATTGACCGGAATCAGAAGTCCATACCTGCCTGAATGTTGTGCACTGCAGTGACGCATATCAGCTGATTCAGATTCAGATTTGTTTTTATTTCGCATTATTTCATTATTTACAATTACCCTATATCATTATGACGTCACGGCTTGTTTATGAGGGGGACAGAATAGACTTGAACAATAGAATTTTGAACTAAATCTGCTCTGCTGAGAAAAATTTAACTTCGAATTGTCTGGTTTCCAGATATCAGCCGTATCAATGTTTATCCCACAATATTTACCGTATTTGGTGGCTGTTAATCTTTTCCATATCAGTTATTGTAGTGATACTTTTTGGCCTAAATGATATATTGTACAGCCGATATGAATAAACCAGGAGCTGACATGGGTTCCTGACAAACAGATTATCGGTGCTGACAGATTTAGAAGTGTCTGTGTGTCAGTTTACCAGAGCGTCTCTAGCAACTACGAATTCCTGCTGGGTCAAAAAATCCTGAGACGCTGCGGCTCCTCATGTTACGGAGTTCAGTGACCATGCGATGCCGGTTAAAACCTGATCAATTTTGTATATATATCACAAGCTTACCTTATCAAAAGGCTGTGCTGCTGTAACGATGATAATGCGAATAAAAGAGTGACAAATAAGCTATGCATGTATCCGCTGTTATCGCTTGTAGGAGCCTCGTGAACAGCGTTGTTGCGAGTGCTGTTTATCAAAAGATGTAGAGGATGAGTCTCATTTCTTTTTCGACTGTGTTTCTCATTCCGACCTAAGGAAGTCTATGTTTGAAGAAATTAGTAAATATTGTAAGAGTTTTTCGAGATTACGAAATAAAGATCGAATATCTTTTTTCTTTAGTAATGTCGATCCATTTGTTTGCAAACAAGTGAGTCACTTTATATATGAAGCTTTTGAGAGGAGTAATATCTTGTTACAAAGAACTGTATAATATTTTTTCTCTTCTCTAATCTCAGTGTGATTGTATATTAATTAGGCAATACCATGTATGTATATGGGAATGCTAATAAACTATTGTTGTTGTTGTTGTTGTTGTTGTTGTTGTTGGAAAATGATATTTTAAAGGTCTAATGAGCAGGGTAGTGTTCATAGGTACCTGCTCACAAATGGTGGATCAATCCCGGTTTCTGGGAAACTACCCACCCACCCCTCCCTTGGATATGGTTAGGGTGAAGTGTGGGGGGAGGGGAGGGGATTTCTCAGAAACCGGGATTGATCCCAAATGGTGGAATACCCACCGGGTACTGATCGTGACATAAACGTCGAAAAACATCACGTACAACAGGTCAGATTGTCGATCCGTACACAAACAAGATTGAGTTTATCACGCTTAGTTTTAGTTTATTTCGCACTATTTACAACACAATAATTACATATACAAAGATAGCCAATTGTAAAAAAGATACATGAAATTATAAGATTAAATAAATAATACAAATGTGCGCAGTGGTCGAAGGAGCGAAAGCTTTCGAGTCAACCACTGCAACTAGGGAAGGGAAGGTACATTTAATATGGAAAGGGGGGGGGGGGGGGGGGGTATCAAGATATTGAGGGGGCCTGAAAATATTTTAGGGTATGTACCTTCCCTTACCGGTTTATACACGTGCTCGAAAGACTTTGACTTCTGTGGCGTTTTTTTATCTGTCCATTGACCATGGATTCACAGTTTAGTGTTCAGTCCGACTGAATCTAGCACCAGCTTTGGAATTAAGAAAAGCTATACTTTGTCCTTATTCACTCCCTTATTATGTTAATTAAGCATTTTGGTGGTAAGCACGCAACTGTGATCTGGTTTATGTTTAATAAGTCACGCCACACACAAACCTTTCATCTCTCCATACTTGGTAACGCAATCTTTCTTTTGCTACCTAAAGCTATCGTGCACCTAACGGTACTCTCGACTCTCGACCACAGGCAGCCCAATCTATGGGTTTGTGAAAATAGAAGATATGTATGGATTTTATAAATCCTTTCAAATTGCCGTACAATGTATAAATAAACATACCTTTTCGCTTCCATGTTGTTTCCTTTGTGGTTTTTCTTATCTTGGAGCCATTTTTAAAAGGCTGTTTTTAGTAGGTTTTCATCGTGGATGAACTGAAACTCCTAAAAACAGCCTAAAATGATTTCAAGAGGAGAAAAACCACAAAGGAAACAGCATGGAAGCAAAAGGTATGTTTATTTATACAATGTACGGCAATTTGAAAGGATTTATAAAATTCTATCCGGGCTGCCTGCCGACCTGACAACCCAGACTCCACTGGGAGATATGTACCTCACAGGTAGCTCAAGCTTACGATCTGTATAAAGCGTGGTTTTCACTTACGTTGGAAGCATAAGCATAAGCACAAGTATAAGAACGTTATGCGCGAGTGTGAAAATCAACGCGACGGAAGCACAAGCATAAGGACGTTACGCGCGAGTGAAAACTGCTTGACATAAGCACAAGCACAAGGGAAAGGAAAACTTTCTTTCAGTTCTTCTGCTTACGTTGCCCATTTTCCAGTGAAAACTACTTCCACATAAGCAGAAGCACAAGCAGTTAGCCAATCCTAATGCTAGCCCCAGGCCACCGAAAGAAAAATGGCGACTGTCTTTGACTTTGATGAAAAAATATCGGAAGTGGTCCGACAGTTTCCAGTCTTGTATGACAAGGCATGCAAGGACTTCAAAGACCAAACAAAGAAAAAAATGGCTTGGGAAGATGTGACCAAAACAATGGGACTTAACTCCGGTAAGTTTGTTTTATAACTTAACTTAATTGCAGGCCTTCAAGAGCGAGCACGCAAAACTTTATTCTTTCTCCCACCGTAACTCTTCCACAAGATTTTCATATTCCCCTTGACTCTTACGTCTCAAAAAAATATTTCTAACCCAAAATCGTTTCTCTTTTCGACAAAGATTCTGCTTCGCACATCGTCTTTCGCGTAAAAAAACGAGTCCGCCATGATGAAATAATTGGATCGTGTCACCATGGAAATAGTAGCATGGAAGCGAGTTATGCTTGTGCTTCCGTCGCATTGATTTTCACGGTCTTAGGGTCACCTCCACTTTTATGTTTCCAACGCAAGTGAAAACCACGCTTATGCGATTACTCGAGAGACTGTATAAAAATTTCACTATTATCGTTGTGATGCTCTTACCTCTAATAAAATGTTTCAAAAACCTTTTTGGCGATTCCTGTGTAGCTTAGCCTCGATTTCGGGTGGGGAAAAAAACAAGAAATCACCCTAAATCAAGGAATCGGCATATAAATTAAAGGTAACAAGAGCCCATCTGGGCTTTCACTCGGGCCACATGAGATTGAAGATGAAATACACTTTCATTTGAAATCCTCTTAGTAATAACCAAAGGGAAGAATTATTAGCAGTCTTTAGGAGTGGCCGGTAGCGCGGTGACTTTCATTCTCTGCTCCCTTAGTATATATATACATGTATGTAATTTAATATTTTTGTTTTCTCGTATGTAAATTAAAGTAGTTGATCTTTTATTGAAAACACTACTTATTCATGTGTGTATGTATGTTCAGACTACTATCGTGCAGCTAGCTAGAGTCTTGAGATATCTGTCAGCAACTCGCAGCTAGTTAATAAATTAGTACTGTTCAGACCTAGTAACTTAGTAGGTTTTACTTTTTGTTTTTCCCTCTTCTGGTTTGTTTCTATCTCTAAAGACCTCTAAAAGATAGAAATATAACTGCCCTTGGCGCAAGTGTTTCGTAATCGCAAATAATTGATCGCCAAAGTGCTCAATTGAAATTTCAACCAAAATATTAAAACTGTGCGAAAAACTGCTACTGACTGGTGTTTGGCGATCCTCGTTATCCATGATGGCTCAATTGACGTACAATACACCCGGTAGTTGTCGTGGTAAGAGAAATTACCTTGGAGCGAGTAGTGAACGTGGTCGTAGCGAGAGCTAGAAGTTGGCTAGATCGGATGATAACACTGACTTGACATTTGTGGAACTTCAAAGTATTCCACCGACCACTAGCTAGCTAATCACCAGAGCAGAAAAACTGTTCAGACTAAAGAAGCTCGCTACCTCCTGTGGTTAGCTAGCTAGATTTACTAGCCTGAACACGGCCACACGTTTACAATTTAGTCTGCAGGTCCGATAAAACTGCAGGTTCCAGTCGTAAACAGTCCGAGTTTGACCAAAGTGAAACGATCGAGCTGCTCGCGTCCGTAGATATATATTTCTTCGTTTGCACTTTTGACATGATATAATTCTTCAAATGGCACCATTGTTTTATTTCTTGTGTTTAATAATACAGTTCTCAGCTGTAAAAAAAATAGAACATTCTATGGAAGATTTCTTGAGTTTTCGTACAGTATTTCAAGCTATGCTGTAGTGCGAGTTCAGTTACGCCACAAATGTCGGTGAAACTAATACCGTGTTCATTATTATCGGTTTTCTCTATGGGTTCTCATGTATTCAATAATCACTTCTGGAGCTTCATATTTATGTCGATTGGTCACAATGATTTCCTCTTTCAGTTTTTCCCTTTCGTTTGGACATTAGGGATATATCCTTGGAGATTTCGTACAGTTTAGCGACCGTTGTGTCGAAAGTAGAAACGTTCGTTTGTCATGAAAGTGCGTAAACAAACTGTCACAAGCGGTTTCATAGCAGCTCGATGTTTGACTCCCATATAGTCGATGATAACTTATATAGCTTCATATGTACGTCGATTTCTCATAAGGATTTCCTCTTTCAGTTTTTCCCGTTAGTTTGGACATTAGGGATTTATTGTTGGAGATTTCGTACAGTTTAGCGACTGTGTGTTGAAAGTAGAAAAGAGCCCATCTGGCCTTTCACTCGGGCCACATGAGATAATTTGAAGATGAAATTAATTTAACGTCTCCGATCAATTCCTCTCTCTTTGCTGGCAGTTCATGCTTCTTGTTCGTGTAGTTTCCCCACTGAGCCGTAACCACAAAACGAGCACAGCATTTCAGTTGGCATACACTGCGTACATCTGCTTAACTAATTAGATTTGTAAAAATCTTAGCGGATCATGTAAATATTCCGCTTGGCTCAAATATGAGGGTTTCTGCCGTCAAAGTTCATTTTGTGTTTCAGTTTTCCCCATATTAGCAGACTTGTATAATGTCTCGAGCTCTCCGAATCCAGTAGAAAGACTCTGGTTATTCTGTCGTAAAACATGGACCTGACCCAAATTTAGGTTGTATTGCATAATTGCCCACCGACGATGGAATAGATTTCTGACAATGACTATTTGAAATTGATATCTCCTTGTCTCGCCTCGTCTGAGAGCTTTGAGCTTTCTTATCTGAGCGCGCCTGAGGAAATCTAACCTTTGTTTGCGTGACCAGCACAGTGCAATCTGATTGGTTGGAATTTGACCTTTAACGCATGCGCAGAAGCCGTCTGACATGAATAAAAAAAATAAAAAAATAACCGCTTGCATTTTAAGACTCGGCGCTGCCACAGGCAGCCCGAGTAATAGCTACAAGGGAAAGCGAAGGTTTATAAATTATCAAGGCACGTGACTATGGTTGCCGGATTGTTGCAATATTCAGTAAACCTATTTTACATTCAGTAAAACCGATTTTATATTCAACAAACAGGTTTTATATTCAGTAAACCGATTTTATATTCAATAAACCCGATTTTATATTCAATAAACAAGTTTTATAATATTCAGTAAACCATTTTATATTCAGTAAAACCGATTTTATATTCAATAAACAGGTTTTATATTCAGTAAACCGATTTTATATTCAATAAACCCGATTTTATATTCAATAAACAAGTTTTATATTCAGTAAACCATTTTATATTCAGTAAAACCGATTTTATATTCAATAAACAGGTTTTATATTCAGTAAACCGATTTTATATTCAATAAACCCGATTTTATATTCAATAAAAAAGTTTTATATTCAGTAAACCGGATTTATATTTAATAGAAACGATTTACGTTCAACGTTTTAGTTCAATAAATTATTGCTTAATATGTTCAATCCTCAATCTATTATTTATTCAGTAAACGCCATTTATATTCAATACCTATTATTTTATTCAGTAAGCACCATTTATATTCAATAATTTCTGCAGTCCAACATGGTCAGCGGAAGACGAAATTCGTGCGTAGCTACTTCGTGTAACGTACACAAAGAGTATTGTGGGAGGTCACTAAACAACAAATATATAAATATATAACTATAATAAATATAATGCTTCTTTAATGCTCCTTTAGACTAATACAAACCCTACCCCTACATTTTAAAAAAACCTAACCGTCAACTACGGGTTCAATACTCTTTGTGTATGTTACACGAAGTACCTGGAAGTACCTAGGAATTCGTGGGTCACTTTTCGGAACAAGATGGCGGGTGATCAGTGACCCAAGCTTGCACGAGATCGAAGACTGAGTGGCGAAAAGAGGGGTTAGTAGAGCAGTAGCTGCAGTCAGAAGTGTTTCTACTAATGATCTAACTCAGGATTCCTCGAGAAGCTTAGTTTCAGGTACTATGATGGTTCACTTCTATTTATGATATAGACCGACTTGGCTATCGACACTATCCTCTGTAGGTTTGGCAGTCCATGTCCCTTTTTCAAGAAACATAGCTGGAATGGTAGGTCGTTCCCGTGATCTGCTCCGTGCACCTGTGGTAGACATGGCCGGAACGCTGTGTCTGGTTTGTTGTCGCAGGGTCCAAAGCGTCGAAGACTTGGTCACCAATACGTACACTGCGTACAAATCAAAGGTGAAACATCCTGAACTGAGAAAAAGACACTTGAAGTAGCCTGTGCCGACTAGGTGGATCCATCAGAATTTGCTGACTATGATAGGAACAGCCCTTGGATGTGAAATCCCTTGGGTGTGAAAGCCTTGTAGGGGACTTCGTGTCCTAGTGTTTTCCCACCTGCCTTTTTGGCGAATCTTGAAATAAATAAATAAAGCTCTCGGGTAATTCAAGATTATCCTTTTGGGGAAAATGACATCTTGTTTTCCGGAACAGTGATACTATTGTCATGACGCTTTGGACCCTGCGACAACGAACCAGACACTGCGTTCCCGGCCATGGCTACCTACCATTCCAGCTATGTTTCTTGATGAAGGGATAGTGCAGTGATAGCGAAATCGGTCTATATCATATATATTTGTAAGCTTAAGTGAACCATCATCAGTACCTGAAGATAAGCTTCTCGAGGAATCCTGAGTTAGACCATTAGTGGGAACACTTCTGATAGCAGCTACTCCTCTCCTTATCCTTCTCTCCACCCCCTCCCCATCTTGTTCTCAATAAGCAAGTCACGTGATACAAATGGCGCGCGAATTTCGTCTTCCGCTGACCATATTGGACTGCAGAAATTATTGAATATAAATGAAATTTACTGAATAAAATAATAGGGATTGAATATAAATGGCGTTTACTGAATAAATAATGGATTGAGGGTTGAACATATTAAGCAATAATTTGTTGAACTAAAGCGTTGAACGTAAATCGTTTCTATTGAATATAAATCCAGTTTACTGAATATAAAACTTGTTTATTGAATATAAAATCGGGTTTACTGAATATAAAATGGTTTACTGAATATAAAACTTGTTTATTGAATATAAAATCGGGTTTATTGAATATAAAATCGGTTTACTGAATATAAAACCTGTTTATTGAATATATAATCGGTTTTACTGAATATAAAATGGTTTACTGAATATAAAACCTGTTTGTTGAATATAAAATCGGGTTTACTGAATGTAAAATAGGTTTACTGAATATTGCAACAATCCGGCAACCATACGTGACGCAATATAGATCCGTAAAATCGCAGGAGGAATCTGATTGGCTATAAATTATCACGTGAGCAGCATAATTTATTCTAAAAATAGTGGTTCTGTTTATCAACAAAGACAAGAAAGGAGGGAAGTTTCGACTGCTTTATAGCTTGAAATTTGGTCCAGATATTACACCGAGGATGAATGTTCAAACGCAGAGGCCTTTCAAAGAAAGAAAAAGTTTTTGTAAGTACAAGAAAAGCGTTATTCCTTGAGATCGACACATCTCCGTTCGCTGACTACTAACTCGGTACATATGTACTGATATGCAATTAACGTGTCGTAATTTCCTCTGTTTTCTCTTCGTGTTGACACGATCTGTTGCTTATTCAGATTCTTTGATATTCTTAATATCCTACAGCGTCAAGAAAGCGAGACTCCGAGAGTATCACGAAACAATATCCCGATAAAATACCGGTGGGTTTATTAATTTGAGAATTCAAGATGGCTGCCGAGAGCCACTTTTCATTTTATTACGTCATAGCATTCCTTGCAGGGCGTTGGTAATACCATTCTACCTAATTTAGGTTATTGTGGAGCGGCTCAAGTCGGAGAAAAACTTACCACTACTGGACAAAATAAAATACTTGGTACCAGGGGACCTGACAATGAGTAGCCTTGCGAGTATAATAAGGTTAGTGTGTTGTACGCGGCCACAAGTTGTGTGGTTTCCAACATTAAACACGTATGAATAATCATACGTATCTGCTTATTTGACACGTTTCTCGTGTTTGCTGCGTTGTATTATTGTTGTTCTTGTTGGCGTTACGGTTTTTAAGACTTTTATGTGTTAATTATGTTCAGCATTACAACACAACAACGTCACTTCATAATTTATTGGTATCACTATCAACGTCAAGTGCATGTTAATTATTCTGAAGCATTTTTGAATCAATTAACAAACCTTTGATATCATATGAATTCAATATCAATTACATCAGCCAAAAACCTAAATCAGGTGTATATTAACTATCATTATTGTGAAATGAGGCATTGTAGTGCAGTGTATGGAAAATACTGGCTGTTAGGGAGTGTTCATTATTTATGGCTTGGAGGGTCGGCATTTCATCTGCTTCTCATGTTAAAACTTTTATGACTCCCCTATGAATGAATTAAAACTTAGATGACCCCCCTATGAATGAATTAAAACTTAGATGACCCCCCTATAAAATTGCTCAAAACTTTATGTTGCGAGGGCCGAAGGGGCGAGCCAAATTTTTTGAGATTTTACTGCTCTCTAAAACACTGGTGTCCTGTGTTCTGGAGACTAAACATTGGGTTAGCATTACAACAGCAATTTCATTTTACATGACAGGTATGTCAAAACTTTGATGACCCCCCCAAGGAGTAGGTAAAATCTTTGATGACCCCCCTAAAAAAGCACTTGTTGCCCCCCCTGATTTAACCGACAACCCCCCTCCCCCCCAAGCCATAAATAATGAACACTCCCTTACTTCAGTTGGTTTTATTCATAATTTTATCTGCAAATAACTTGCACTTGTCAATAATGTCTCATGCCTTCATTACATCTAAACTTGACTCATGTAATAGCATTTTGTATGGTTTACCGGCATGTGAACTTGATAAACTACAGCGTGTGCAGAATACGGCTGCGAGACTTGTAACTCGAGCTGGGAAGTTTGACCATATTTCCCCTATCTTATATAAACTTCACTGGCTGCCAGTTAGAGATAGAATCACTTTTAAAATAATTCCATGGCCAAGCTCCCAAATATATAAGCGAATTGCTCAGACCTTACATACCTTCTCGTTCACTTAGATCGAGTTCACATAATTTACTGTCAGTTCCTCGTTGTAATACTGTAACCTATGGCGACAGATCATTCTATGTCGCTGCAGCTAAACTGTGGAACTCTCTTCCGGATTATATTTGAAGTATTGATTCATTAATTAGGTTTAAATCAAGTTTGAAGACCTTTCTTTTTAGATGCCTTTAGCTAGTTACTTGATACTTTTTATATATTCATGTAATTTTTATTTCTATTAGGTATAATATGTAAGAGCATCGAGACTCTGTAGGATGCTCCTACATGTAATACGTTATTATTATTATCAATTCCAAGCCTGCCCATCTCCCCCTGGGCAAGATGGGGCATTTGACAACCTATCTGTCCCTGGGGTGGGGCATTTGTTTTGCCTCATCCAGGGCCCCCGAGGCATTTGCCAAAAAATAACCCCACCCCACCCCTCCCCTGTTTGTTTTTGTTTTGCTCAACTGATCAACACATGTTTGCTTCATCAATCAACATGGCAGCGGAAAAGTCATCTGTGAACATGGCATTAAGAATTGGGGGGATTGTGTGGGATTGGGGTCACTTACGAAAGTGTTTGAAGGTGCATGAGTACATCACTTTAATAATTAAAAGAAAAGCGGTGAAATATGGGTTTGAAACGGCGAAGAAATTTGGCATGTTAAAAATCCCGAAAATGCCTGGGGGGGGGGGGGCTTGGAATTGATAGAGACATAATGGTCTGTTTAAAAATATATGGCTGATTAGCATTTCTAGCATTTATCAACAAAGGATAAGCCATAGAAAAAATCAGGACAAAATTATTGGTTTTAAGTTAAGATGATGATAGATTAGTATGTATGACTATGAAGCATATTTAATTATTTTAAATATTAAAATGACTTTCCACTGTGTAATAATAATTTCTATTTACTTTGGCAGGAAAAGGCTTCAGCTTGGTCCCACACAAGCATTTTTTCTGCTCGTTAACGACAAAAACATGGTCAGCATTTCCACAACAGTAGGAGAGGTATACAGAGATGAAAGAGATGAGGATGGCTTCTTGTACATGGTATTCGCATCACAAGAAACATTTGGTTAATTCTGTTCTGTTTTTCTTTAGTGTTGGGTTCAGGGAAGTGATGAAAGGGTGGAATAGAATTCTATAAAATAATGTATCTCTTTTGCTGAGCACTGAGGTATAATTTTTTCATAAAGTTGAATAAATCAAAGTAGTACAAAAGACTTTGTAACAGATATTTCTTTGTTCCTTATTTCCATGTAACTTAACATATCCAGTAATACTACAGATTAGTTTTGGCTTCAATTTATTTTAGTGATCGATGGAAGACTATTTCTTGCAACTGCACAGATGAATTGTTTTCTAAGAAATTAATTTCATATTATAGTGTTAGTAGTAGAAGCCTTTTCAAACTGTAAATACTGTTCTAAATTAAGGAAGTGCTTTTAAAAGTTATGATTTATGGAGCCAAAAGTATGTAAATTGCAAGTGTACCTACCTGTACATATAATTTTAAGGAGTATATACTGGGCCATTTTGAAAATAAAATTACTACTACAGATTCTGATAGACTGGGGCTGCTTGTTTTTTTCATGTCACTCTGAACTGAAAAATAAATTTGTACCATACAGAGTTGTTACTTTAAGATCATAACACTATAGACATATAACCTAACACTACCGGTAATTGAAGCTTTTTTCTTTGTACAGAATATATATTATGTATACATGTAGCACATCTGCCATTTGAGAATGTGCAATAATTATTGTCTTGAACTGATTAAAAAAAATTAATGGTAAATATAGAATTAAGTGGAGTGCAATTTGGTCTGAAATCATATGATTACAAAATCGCACTATGGCAAAGCAGGAATGAAATGTGTAACCATGAGTATGATTTCAGACCGCAAGTTCTATTACCACTTTAATAATTATAATCAATTTGAAATCAAGCAATTAGCTATCATAATTTTTTTTGCAACAATTAAATTATGAAACGTCAAGCAGGGAGATTTGAAGAGGAAAATTAAAATCTATGAGTAAACCCAAGTGACCATACAATGCCTACAAATGTACCCAACTCTTTTTGCTTTATGAAATGGCTTCTCAAATTCTTCATCCTCGTTGCATGGTTTACTTGTGAATCTCCTGCTTTTTTATTGGTTCAGTAAAGCGATGCAATTACAGACACAAAGATGCTATTTTTTTAGTAGTTACTGCTGCTTTCAACCAATCAAACTGCACAAAACACCAGTGATACCAAACTGAATATAATTAAGGCTTAAATTAGACACTAACATATTTATTTGCTTAATATCATTATTTTTAAACTGTACCGTAAAATTCCGAAATTAAGCCCCTCCCTGTATAAGCCCCTACCGAATATAAGCCCCTCAGATTCTTAACGCGAAAAAGCCGCCTATATTAAGCCCCTCCGTATATAAGCCCCCGGGGGCTTATAATTGGGAATTGCCCCCAAATACAAAATAAACCAACGTAAATTATGATCAAGCCTTTTTTATTTATAAAACAACGTTTCCGTACGCTGAACCACTGTGGAAGAAGTGTCAGAGTTTATTGTCCTTTACGTAGTTCACTCCTCACTCTCGCCTTGTTGTGTTACAAGTTGGCATGTTCAGAGGGATTACCATACCGTAAGTTGTCACGAATATCTAGTTAACGCCCCAATATTATCATTTTGCACATTGAAAAATTGCAGACACAAATTTCCCTCCAATTATAAGCCCAGCTGATTTCTAAACGCAAAATTCACTCCTATAGTAAGCCCCTCCGTATAGAAGCCCCTGCCGAATATAAGCCCCTCAAAAAGGTGCGTTGAAAAATATAAGCCCCTGGGCTTATTTTCGGAATTTTATGGTATCTTTCCAAACTTTATAGTCCAATGTGTTTCCTCTATAATTTCATTTTACTGTCAACAAGAAAATTAGATAATTTGGTGATGAGAACAATTTTAAGTAAAAAATATATCTAAAATTAATTAGACCTGTTGTACAACAAATGATAACTAATGTACTGTGGTGTCAGTGCATGGTGATGTCAGTAATAAATGAAGTTATCAACTAGAGTTTTGTTAAAGCAATATTTTGATTTTACTTTGCACTTACACCATCATACACAGAGTCTGAGAAAAACTTATAGGAAATTGATAGATGTGAGTTAAAGGAAGACAGTCGCAAAACAGATTATTGGGGAGATCCAGGGGGGTTACATCGACACCCCCCTCACTTACAAAAGACAACAAAGTAATTACCAAATATTTTGGCGCTCGTGTATATCGAACCCCCCTTCCAAACTCCCTCACACAGAATCCTGGATCTGTCCCGAGATTATAACATTGCCAAAGATTTCAGGAAAATGTAGCAACACAATATTATTGGGAGCATAATTTAAGACTGTTAATTACACTGATATACATACATACATACATACCATACACTTATTTATCTTCGAATTTACAGAGTAGCTGAAATAAGCTAATATCTTGGAGAAACGTTCAAAGGGTTCATGCAAGAACGGTGTAATTAAGTGACTTAATCAAGTCCTAAATTAACAAAAACCATAAGGAGGAAATATCCCTTTATTTATTCAAGCAACATGTAGTGGTACTTTACTATTATATTACAGACTAAGTATGGTAACTAGGTCCACAGACACAAGATCCAGTAAAAGGGGGCACATTTCTTGGACTAGCTAGTTCTGAAGTTGAAGCCTTTTGAATGAAGAAAATTATGTGGATGTGCTAGGATTTATACATTGGAATGCTTTGTTTTCGTTTTGCAATGTATTTAGTTCTCATTGTCTAAGTGGCCCTGGTTTCAGTAGTTGCATTGTAATATGATTCATCATCATTATCATCATAATATTTGATTGTGTGCTCCCTCAACCATAATCCTTTAAAAACACTTGTTTTATTAGCGCCCACTTCGAAACAACTGAAAATACAGTTCATAAAAAGAACTATAATTTTTAAATAATTGAAGGGGTCCGTGCAAGAACAACGTAAGTGACTTCTGATCAAATTCCAAATTCTTCTTGATATTCTTTGTTTTCTAAGAGAGAATTTAGAACTTGACCAAAAGTCACTTACATTGTTCTTGCACGGACCCCTTCAATTGTGCTTCTCAGAAGTTTTTAAAAACTGACCATGTTAATTAATGTTAAAAGCATTGTATTTATGCACTTTGTTGAGAACAATTAAGTTGCTATTAAACACTTAAATAATGCTACAATAATATTGTTTTTCATTCATTTATTCAGTTCATTTTAATGAACATAAGGAACATAACATTGAAACTAGAAAATTTGTATGGCAACTACAGTAATTTTGTTACCTTTGCATTCTCGTTATTTATGTATAAAAATGGAGGGAAAGGCGCAATTAATTATTTGACCTGTGTCCCAGAGAATGTAAAACAGCAAAATTTAATGTGGCTCTAGATAAATACCCTTGTTAAAAAATACTACAGTGTGCATCGCCGTCATCATGCAATTGAAGGTGATAGATTGCCAAGCAATAGTAAGACCAGCAAAACTCTGTGACTGTATCTATATAATAACCTTTGATTTTAATCTTGTTCAGGTACTCAATATGTTTGTCTTAGGAGTCACTCATTCTTTTCGGTATAATATAATAATCTTAAATTCTTAAACATTTCAACATTTTATATCATCTATGATGTTTTCAGGAGCTTTAAACCTTGCACATTTTTAGATGTTTTTCATCCCTGATTCAAAGATGTGAATTACATTATTTTGTAGCAGCTACAGTAATCATGCAGTAAAGTCAACCATTAAAAAAATCACCTTTAAGTTTTAGTTTAAATATACATGTACAAATCAGCAAGGATAATGTAGGCACTAAACACCTGGTAAATGATTCAGCTTTGCCCACATTTCTTTTGTGAGTATATTGGTTCTCATTAGACCACCATAATCAAGAAGATCAGAGTTCCATATAGCAATTCCTCTCAGATCTTTGTCAGCTGCAATGATGTACTTAATGCTGAGGCTGGCTGGGTCATCATACCAAACCTGATGAGAATTTCCACCATGGTCCATATACCAGAAGAATGGCGACATGTACTTCAGATTCCACTGGCGGCCTGTATCTGTGCGGGTGTTTAATAAGTCATGAACTGTAGAGTATTCAACCTGAGAGCCTGCGGCATCACTGCAGTTTACACCTCTAAAAGGAACTTGTCTAATGAAGCATGTGCTATTATTCTTATCCACCACTTCACATGGATAATCATAGCCATACCATGGCAGGCCAAGGAGGAGTTTGTCAGCTGTGATGTTGAGATCAAGATATTCCTTCACACCTGTAATATGGAATTAGACATTCTTCATTGAATTAACAGCTTCTTATAATTAAATTAGATGTTTGGGTTGGTATATACACACGATTGTGAAGGAACTGGAAATTGAGCCTGGAAATAATTAGGCTGTTCAGTTTTAGTGACTAGATTATGAGCCTAAACAAAATAGTTACCATCACAAAGTTCATGGGGGATAAATGAGAGTGATGCTCAGTTTCCCCAAAGACACTAAAAATGTCATGATTTGTACGAACACTGGAACAGATAGTCCACAAAAGCTCAATCGATCCCTAGCAAAGTTGGCAACTAGTGAATGATCCAGTGTACAATCTGCACAATTTTCAACAAAGAACTGATCATGCACATATCAGTTCTATAAGAGGGTTATTACATTATTATTAATAGTGAGACTGCATGGAGTCAGTTGTGCATCAATCATAACTGTCTCCAGTTATTACATCAATATGATAAGAATTTGATTGAGAAAAAATAAATACCATTCAGAGTTTGCAAGTAGGGAGAGTTGGCTTTTGCAATACAAGGTCCCTCCTTTATCTGGCTCTGTTGATCATATGCCATGATGATAAGGAAGTCTACAGCATCAGCAATGCCCTTGGCATCATAGCAACGTCCATCAATGCATTTAGGAGACCACGCCACATCAAAAGTCACCTGTTCAATTGGTATATATTTAAAGGAAATTATATTAGTATTGAGACAGTATAAGTACAAACCTGTATAATTTAGTTATAATAAATAAATGACACATAGTAACATGCATGGCTGAGTAAAGCATTCTACCAGTATTTATAAGAATAATATTATTGATCTATCCTGAATGCAAATTAATTAACAAATAATGACCATGATCAATTAGTTATGAGAAGAAGTATTTATGAACCATCATTTTAAATAGGTTTAAATTTTCTTGAAACTTAATTATTGGCAAAAGATACTAAGTCCAGAAATATTGACTAACCGACCCTTTCAGCTTGCCTGTTTGTTGCCCCATTTCAGACCATGTGACTTTTCCCTTGAGTAATGCTTGAGGGCTTTAGCGGTTTCTGGCCCTCACCTTTGTGAGGCCTGGTTTATAAGCAGATGAACTTGATAAAAGTTATTGGTTGATTTATCAATAAAGGGTCATTCCATGGTATTTTGGACATGAAGACCATTTTTTTTATGTTTTCCAACAGACCTAAAGTGTTCATAGAATTGTAGCTAAGTGATGATTAGTCATGTCTAATTATAGTAAGTAACCCAAGACACATTTAAAAGTTAGCAATAAACCGGGCCTAGTAAAACCACATGTAGTCATACATTGTAACTACAATGTACATGTACAGTTAAATTTGTATGAGTCTGCTTGTGCTAAATATAAATTACAGCAACTCAAAGTTCTGAAAAATATTTTTATATGTATGAAAATTTTCACCATCATTTTGGAGATTTTTAATCCATTTTTCCCATTTGCTGTCACTTTTCTCTTTTTCCCATTTGTTGTTGCTTTTCTCCTCAGTCTGCTAAAACATCTGCTGACAGCTTTTTTACAATATGATTTATATGGCTTTGAATAATTCAAGTAATTTCCATCATTTATTTTACCTTGTACATAATTTAACAGTACTTAATATACTTGCAAAGAATGCTGGTGGTAAATCCTGTACTGAGTATGTGCAGTAGGAAGCAATGAATTGTGAGTAATTACAATGACATGTGCTCTGATTTAATATGGCTTCTCTGTAGGGTTATTTAGATGTTCCTTGCTTTGTTGGTGAATTACTACATGTATGTCCTCTAATACAGAAAGGAGTAGAATAAAATTAAATCATATAATAATGTATAAGTGTGGACAAAATGTCCCCTCCGCAACGTCCCCTCCGCAACAGGTCACAGTCTAAATGAAACCAGTTTTGATAAGAATATAGCAAATGTAGCTTCACTTTTTTACCATTAATCTAAAATAGATAAAGTAATAGTACTCTTTGGCACAAAAAATATATACATTTAAAATTCATTGCACAATATAAAGGCAAAATTGATCAGCTCTATTTTATATCAAGCTATGGCATGAAAACTGCTTCTGAATGTCCCCTCCGCAACATACATACATTGTAATACCGTGGAATGACCCTAAAGCGGCTATGTGGTAACACAATAGCCATTTAATCCCAAAAACATCATTGTATCCTCCCTGCCTTGCAAACGGAGCTCAGCACTGATAGCAACTACACTCCTGTATATGTGAATGAGAATGCATATTAAACGAATTATTTGCTTGCGAATAAGAAATTTTATGGCTCCTCGGATATCACATTGTTTTGTATGATGTAATGTACATCTGGGACATAGGTCTGTGGGAGGAGCAATAATCAATTCCCCCTCTAAAGGGATTCAGTTCCTCCTGCTCTTCTTACAAACACAGCCGCAACATGGAAAACAAATTAGCACTGAATCCTCTGGAGAACTACATGTATCACATGGTCGGGAATAGAACAACAAACAGGCAAGCTGAAAGGGTCTATTGGTAAGAGAATTCATGAGTATACTTACATACTTGATTTGTCATCAGTGACTTATTACTAAACATGCATATAACATGCCCACATGTACGACTAGTTTGGCATGAATGTGATTGGTTATTTGCATGTGTCAAGGCATGGGGCAAAAGTCTTTGTAAACTCTTGTTTACCCATTGAAGAAAACATGTAATATTGTGTGTTAAATAGGTTGGTTTCAAATTGATAAACCCCTCACCTGTGATCCAGGTATTTTCTCATGGAATGTATCAGCTGTGTTTTTAACCAGTTTTGTTAACAAAGTTACTGCTTTGGAGCTTTTGGGAACAGGTGCCTCAATATCAATGTTGATTCCATCAGCAAAATTTTCAAGAGCTTCATCTGTCTTTTGCTGAATCCAGCTGTTCCTTACTTGACTGTTGTTTAGTTTGTCCATTGGAAAGTTAGAAACCAACACAACCCTAACACCCTATGTTACCATGGAAACAGAAAGACAGCAATGTTATTGTCAGAACTCAGTACTTATACTCTTCCCAATATACTGCAACACATGCCCCAAGTTTTTCTGTGGCCCACGTGATGTGAATGTTCTGTACCACATGATTACTGACAGTTTGGCATATACCGCTGGGTAGATTTTTCTCGGTGGCAGCAATGATTGTAGACAAGTTTGACATTTTAAAACTAGTCAGACTGACTGCAGCCTTGTTGATTTCAAAGTATAAATCGCTGGAAAAAAATTGCTTCTTGCGCTCTTCTGGAGTTTATTACTAAATGTATTTGAAGAACCACATAACATGGAAATATTTTGCCAATACTTGTCTACAATGTGTCATAATTCTATATAATTATACTGCCTACGTATACAATGAGGAATTCTACATTATTTTATTGTCAACAATGATAGAACCCCGTGTTGTTTTTCACACACCACCACACAAAATGTCCACCAGGCAGTATGCCTTGAAACAGCTGTGATCACGTGGTGCAGAACATTTGCATCACATGGGCAGCAGTTTACTGGGAAGAGTAGTATCAATATTGACCAATTTAGCTTGTACATTATTTTGTTGTCCAAATTCAGGTCACCTGACTTTTCCCTTGAGTATTTTGTTTGTTTTTCTGTTAATCCCAATTAAGAGGTAATGCATACATTTGTAGATCTTATAGAAAACAAAGCACTGAATCCTCTGGAGAGCTGCCATGTGGTCTGAATTAGAACAACAAATGAACAAGCTAAATTGATCTATTGAAGGGATCCGTGAAAGAACAGCATCAGTGACTTGTGATCAAGTTTCAAATTCTTCCTTAGAAAACAAAAACATGAAGGAGAATTTAGGATGTGATCAGAAGCCACTTAATGTGCTGTTCTTGCAGATAACCCTTCAACTGTTATGTTACAACTAGTCAAATTTCACTGGGTCAAAGGGAAGGGGCGAGCTAGGGGAGGAGGGACTCCCTCTTCTTTCCCCACCCCCACCCTCACCCTCTCCCCTCCCCCTCAATTAGCACTGCCCCCTCTAATTAATGACTGGTCCCTTAATTACTCCCCCTAACTCTCACTGTTACTAAAATACTTCAAAATTCATATTTGCTAACAATTTATGGCACCTTTTTTGCTGACTGACAGGTCAGCCATTAAATTACTATTTTATATAACAAGAAAAATGTGTTTTAAACAGCCCACAAATTTATCATAAAACTGTACTGTTTACATTTTTGAAATTTCAGGTGGCAAAACTTGTTTGTATCAACATTACTTGCAAATGACCAGTAGTACAGGAAATAGACAACACTCGATTCAAATTCACAAATTATTGTAAATGGTGTCAGAATTACCATTAACTATTATGAAAAAAATTGAATGCCTACAACAAACGACAAACAGCTAGATGATTAAGAGGTTAACTGAGAACTTTCCCCCCACGAATACTCTTGTTTAATAGAACAAGAGCTTTCGATTTTTCACCTCTTGTTTATTACAAGGATTCCAAACACATTAAGTCAATATTTAGGTGTCTTCATGGAAAAAATGTCCGTGCTTTTCAACCTAATTTCTAACTGAACCACTTTATGTTAGACCAAAGCAACAAAGAGTTGAAACATCTTAAGATTTACCTTAGAGTGTGCAAAGCAGTACAGGTCATCGTCCCATTCTCTGAATACAGCAATGGTTGTTATTTTGCTCCAGTCGTATCCTGGTGAAAGCTCCGTCTTCTTCCAAACATCAGGTTTGGTTGAGAACATGAAGAACTCTTTACCCGGAGGTCTCTTTATAACTTCACACAGAGATGGTTCTATGCACGGGCATTTTCTGGACAGCGTAAAGGAAACGCTGATGGCCGTAAGGCAAAGGGTAAACAGCCACCAACTGATCACCGCCATGTTTTCACTTTCCGCCCGGCTTGGTACGTTCGGGAGTCCTTTAAGTAGGACCACAGGAAACCCAGGCTTGATTTCTGTTCTGAAAACTTTGTATATTTTTATCAGTACGTGGGAAATTTGTTAAATATCTCGGTAAATATTTTAATAAAGTAAACATAACTTACCCGAAGAGTAGTTGATGCGGTAGTGCAGTGGCACCTAATCCTGTACTGTTTGCTATGCCATACTGACGAGTTCTATAAATAAGAACGAAACAGCTGTCTATCTGGCTGCAATCTAGTCCGAGCGCTTTTCGTGTCAGGCGTAGCCAACCGTAGTGCTTTGTGTTAGAATTTTACGTTATATATCAGCTTTGCTGTAGTTTTCGGACTTTTCATTCTTAATCGTTTATCTTTTGACTGTATAATCCAACGTATTTTTGCAGGATTATTTGCTTATATATTTTCTTTTATTGGATGCCCTGTGGTATGTGCATAATGACTTCCGGTATTTAGAGTAATTGTTTTCCTTGATTGTCTACGACCTGTGGAATCCATCACGCCCACTCATATAATCTTTTATCTTTCACGGTGGGCATATGACCCTGAAGCGTGCCAAAAATGTATAAACTAGCAAAAAAAATTAATTCGAACTCAAATTTAACGAAATTTTGGTAGGTTAATATTAATATGAAATTACGTCTTCAAGTATATTGACGTTGTTATAATAATAATAATTAGTTTATGCACGCCTCTTGCAATGTATACATATATTGAATTACAGGCTGATTACACTTAATAATGGGCTACTGATTATATAAATAAATAAATACGTACTATTTGATATAAGTTAAATTTAGATACCTTGGAATTTCACAGTTACAAAATTGCTAAAACGGTCAGTCTTAGTGGCCATTGCAATTGGGTAACTTTTGCCTATGCCCGATCTCAGCGAGTACTGCGCTAATGAGTTTATTACTCTGTTATGTATTAGAGGGTAGATGGGATTACCCGGCTTAATGCTGTTTATAAATTTCTTGCACGCCGCTAGTCGACGATCGGCTAGAGTGGGGATACCCGCCTTTTCCAATGCTTCGCCGTAAACAATACGCGGAAAAATGATGGACAATGCCCTTTTCTGGATATTTTCCAGGGCATTAGATAGGTATAATGGAAGGCTGGCATACACGACACATGCTAGCCTGCGTACAGCATCCCCTACTTGAGGGAGAACGGCGATTTCATCGTTTCCGTTTCTCCCCATGTAGGGTCTGCGACTCAGAGCCCAAAACCGTGTCCGTGACGTCACTTCCAAATTTCTGGTAATTAGCTATTTATGCATAACGAAGTCAAAACGAGATGGTGATTGAAATGAGATTTCGAAGTGTAAAGTCCGTCGCAGAGGAAATTTCTCTCGAATTTGGAATCCCATCTCTCAAATGTGAACAGCTTAATGCGTTATGTAACTTTATTCGTGGGAAAGATGTGTTCTTGAGCCTTCCAACAGGCTCAGGAAGCTGGAAGGTCCTGATATTTTCAACTGGCGGCCCCTTCAAACCAACTCGCGGCCAGGTTCGGGCTTTTTGAAGACTGAAAAATGCATTTGTCATTGAAGTTTATATTCCGCTTGTTGCCCTCATTAAGGATTACACGGAGGTCTTTATTAACAATGTTGTTTGGAGGTTGGAGAAAAATTGATTTTACATAGGAGTATAACAGGGATCGAAGTAATGAAGCATTTGTTTAGTTCTGCTGTTTCCCACCTAGCTCTCACCGAGCTTAACTATAAATTACATTTATTAATCTCTGTCCAGACAATTAAAATCCCTGCTCAAATATTCACCTTAAATCCATGACTATGTAAGCGCTTCACTTGATCCTTCATGAGGGCAACAAGCGGAGTAACTTCAATGACAAATGCATTTTTCAGTCTTCAAAAAGCCCGAACCTGGCCGCGAGTTGGTTTGAAGGGGCCGCCAGTTGAAAATATCGTGACCTTCCAGCTTCCTGAGCCTGTTGGAAGGCTCAAGAACACATCTTTCCCACGAATAAAGTTACATAAAGCATTAAGCTGTTCACATTTGAGAGATGGGATTCCAAATTCGAGAGAAATTTCCTCTGCGACGGACTTTACACTTCGAAATCTCATTTCAATCACCATCTCGTTTTGACTTCGTTTTATGCATAAATAGCTAATTACCAGAAATTTGGAAGTGACGTCACGGACATGGTTTTGGGCTCTGAGTCGCAGACCCTACAATAATGTTGACCCGTTTATATGTAAAAGACTGGGTCACTTTATTTATAAAGCCTTTGAACGGCGAGACGTCTTACTTTCACGTCTAGCCGCAGTATGAACTTTAAATATATATACTTGTTATTATCGTTTTTTTTTTTTTTTCCTTTCCTTTTTCCCCGTGTATTTTATACTAGTCTATTAGCAATACCATTCATGTAATATGGGAATGCGAATAAAATCATTGTATCATTGTACATGGGGAGAAACGGAAACGATGAAATCGCCGTTCTCCCTCAAGTAGGGGATGCTGTACGCAGGCTAGACACATGCATATTCTATGACAGATCTAATACGTACAAATTGGGATCTACCCTGCAAAAACGAGGCTATCCATCTTAATTAAACAATTATGAAACTTAAACTTAGAAAGCTTGTCTAGTAAAATACCATGGTCAATAAGGTCAAACCCCTTTCGGAAGTCGGCAAAAAAAGAACCTTAACGAGCAGTGACCCCTATCAAGAGCTTCAAGGGCTAATATGAAGGAGGTAAACTAGAGCTTGTTCTGTTGACCTCCCCGGTGACAGCAAATTGTTTATCGTCCAGATCGTCAAGGATGGAGGGAAGGATCCTAGCTAATGTAAATCCTTCTAACAACTTAGCCACCTGACATGTGAGTCGGATATAGGTCTAATGTCATTTTCGATGTTCGTGGGTGGGCTCTGTTTAGGAACCGGACACACAGCAGCACACTTCAGGAGAGGAGGTATAAAGCCTTCCCTTAGGGAAGCATTATAGATGTCAGCAATCATTGGAGCCAGCTCGGAGGCAAATAGTTTTAACACGATGTTCGGGATTCCATCTGGGCCATGGGCTTTCTTTGTCTTGATTGAACACAAAGCCTTATATGCTTCCCTCGTGGTTACATAAAACTCCTCAGGGATTTCTGGGACAGCAATGCCTGTGACGTCGGAGAGTGTAAGGGGGACAAACTCAGAAGTGAGGCCAGTAAAGAACCTGTTGATTTCCTCACACAGGCATTCAACAGAGTCAACAATAGAACCGTCAATAAGTTGATTCTTTACAGCTTTCCACCATTTCCCGATATTTGTATCTTTCAAACTTTTGACCTTTGCAGCATAAAACGCTCTCTTACTGTGCTTGATGGAACGTTGAACTCTATTACGCCAGAACTTAAACAATGGCGAGTCCATTGTGACGTCATATCATGTCATATGATGAACGACTCCTTTTAAGGTCAAATTCTTCTTTACGTATACGTTTGCAACAAAGGATGTTATCACAACAACATACATATATATTTTTGAAATGCCGCAATTTTGAAGTCTCCACGATAAATATTTGCAGTTTTAAGTTTCCTGTGACGTCACATTTTCTGACGTCATGGTATAATAATAATAATAATAATAATATATAGAGCATTACACTAAGTCTCAATGCTTTACAATAATGAAAAACTACACTTAAATATATTAAAAAGCTAACCAATATACAATATGTTATAAAATAAGAAAATATTCACGAAAAAGGTGGGTCTTGAGAGAGGACTTAAATAAACTAAGAGTATCTGCACATCTAATGTGTGATGGCAGGGAGTTCCAGAGTTTGGGAGCAGCAACTGAAAAAGATCTATCACCATAGGACTTAGTGTTCGATGTTGGTACTGTGAGAAGGTTTTGTGAAGCAGATCTGAGAGAACGTCGAGGTTGGTATACGATTAAGAGTTCTGATATATATGCAGGAGCTTGATTGTGAAGAGCCTTATATGTGAGTAGTAAAGTCTTAAAGTCAATCCTAGCTCGTACAGGTAGCCAATGAAGGCTCTGCAGAACAGGAGTTATGTGATCATTCTTCTTTACACCTAAGATTAGCCTTGCAGCAGCATTTTGAACTCGTTGAAGCTTGTCAATTTGCGTGTCTGGTAGTCCAAAGAGAAGGCTATTACAGGAGTCTAGCTTGGATGTGATGAATGCGTGCACAAGCCTTTCACAGTTTTCACAGGTATGACTTAAATTATGCTTTCTACATTGAAGAAATATAAAAATGACCATATTGAGCCTATTCAGTGTACAATAAGTACATTTCTTCGTTAAAACCCGAAAAATACTCACATATTTATTTTCTAAGAGACGTTTTCAAAAATATGTGACGTCATAATGACGTATACTCTTGTTCACGGTGAAAATATAGCAACGTGAGCGATTTGAGGGTCATTTGTGCCCACCGTGTTTTAGTCTCATATTTGTATATTTGAATTTATAACATTTCCTTATTTCACAATTTGTAAACGATGAAGGTTGGCCGTACAAGCCGAAATATTGGTTAAATATTATTACCGTATTTTATACTGCTTGTCGATCGGCCCGCGGCGTTTATTCGAGACCGGCGTTAATTCAAGACCCGGCGTTTATTAATAGTGTACATTTGTCGTTATTTTCAATCTTACTTCTTTCCATTTCTGACATTCATTTAACACTCGAACTGCTATAGATTACTCATAATCGAAGAATTAAATAGCCTGAAATACAGCCGCCTCCTCAGCTCGTTCCAGGGTCCACGTGAAATCTCTCCTACAAATGTTGATCCACTATCTTATATGGATAACACCAGCCATTCGTTCTCCTTCCAGAAAATAGAAATCTCACAAATCATCGAACTAATACGTAAAATTGATGTTAAGAAAGCAACGGGCTTAGATAAAATCCCTTCAAAGCTGTTTAAAATGGCTGGGGATATCATTGCTTCCTCTTTAACAACAATTCTCAATCAGTCCTTATCTTATCTATCGTATTTTTCCTGCAGACTGGAAAATAGCTCCTATATTCAGCTGGTAGGGGTAATCGTCGTATTTTTTTAGGGTTTGAAATCGGCGATCCGGTATTTTTTAGTTGGTCAACCGAAATCCATTTTTAGGGTGATTTTTAGACCATGAAGCATATTTTAGGGCCGGGACATTTTTCACGGTTTGGTATTTTTTAGGGAATTTTTCGAGGTTTTTCGACGGTCACCCGGCTACCCTTTTTACCTTGAAGAACCTCCCCTCCGGGAGCTCGGGTCTCACCTGTCTTCAAGAAGGGCACAAAATCGGACCTGAACAACTATCGACCAATATCAGTCATCCCCCTATAGCTGCTAAGATATTAGAAAAAGTTATACACGACCAGTTATACCAATATTTTAATGAAAATAACATGATCCCACCATTAAATTCACTTCTTCCTACAGTTTCACAGACATTTCATTTCTCGATGTTACAGTCATCCTCAAAGACGGTAGCCGCATCGAAACTGATCTCTACACCAAACCTACTGATAAACACCAACACCAACTCTACTCTTCTTGCCATCCCTTACATACTAAAAAGGCTATCCCTTTTAGTTTACGGCACTCCGCATTCGTCGCATTTGTTCCACTGACGAAACATTCAAGCTTCGAACTAATGAATTAAAATCTTACCTCTTAAAACGAGGTTACAAGCTTCCTTTCCTCGATTTACAAATACAACGTGCTGATATAGTAATATTTCTCGTAACGATGCTTTACAGACTAAAGTTGCACAAGATTCTAATCGTGTTCTTTTCGTCATCACATACTAAATCCAGCACTGCCTAACATTTCATCATTGATTCGTAAACATTCTCCCATACTATTTTCTTTTAATCGCTGACTGTAAACATACATACATAAACTTTATTTCAACTCGAATTTGCAGAGTAGCAAATACATGCTAATATCTTCGAGAAAACTACTGTTACTAATACTATTGTTATATTACTAATACTAAAAATATATTTACAATGAAACCTAGAAATGATTAACAAATAGGCATTACTGTAAAATTAGATTAGATTATATTTACGGATTTCTCTCTTAAAATCAGTGATAGTTGTTAAAGATCGAAGATTATCAGGTTCAAAATATCAGTGCCTCTTAAGGAATATATTACAGCTCTTAGAGTAAACATAGATTTAAAAAGTATAATTAGCATATTCTGTATTCTTCTATTATATAGTGAAGGTATTTTAGCTTTATATAATAGCTTTATATAATAGCTGGTTGTAGTTAGAATTCCTGTCATCGAACATAAATCTCAGAATACGCTTATAAGGCTTCTAATTTATCAGTGTTTCTACAACTACAAAAATGCCAAAACATGGAACAATAATGGGAGTGCGGTAGGATAAATGCCTTATATAGGCGAAGCAATGTACTTTTAGAAATAAGCTTGCGAAATCTAATCATCACATTACATTGATTATTAACCTTTTTACAAATTGAGGTTATGTGATCGTCAAAGCTAAGCTCATTATCTATGGTCGTGCCAAGCAAGTCTATCGAACTTTTGATCGGAAAAGAGAATTCATGGTCAGTCTTGCCCAGCACCATAGCTTGATGTTTTGTGGGATTTACAATCATACCGTTGTCATTATACCAATTATTCGCAATGCTAACATACAATACAATACAATACAATAACTTTTATTTAAACACGATAAAAGATTAAAGCGTTGCCGCTTGTGGGGTCGTGTATAATACTAAAATAAACTAGTTAACTATATTCAAATTTTACATTAAGTTATTAATCATCTATTTTAAAACTAATCGTTCTGTATGCGTCTATCTAGGGCAGCAGGATCCTTGTCAGAACTATATATATGTTCATCGTCCGCGTATGCGTTCAATTTTGTAGTTTTAATATGATAGAACAAATCATTAATAAAGTTGTTAAAGAACATCGGTCCCAATACGCTTCCTGAGGCACGCCTCTTCTGACTACCTGCCAACCAGAATAGGTGTCCCCGACCTTCACTCTCTGCTGTCTGTCTGTGAGGTAGTCTCTGAGGAGTTCACAGCTGTTATCATTAAGGCCATAGGCCCTCAGTTTATCTATCATGCAGTTACGCATGTGAGATGGCGTCGAAGGCCTTGGACAAATCCATTAATACTACAGCCACTATTTCCTTGTTGTCTCGACTCGTTTTCCAGTCCTCCGTAAGTCGCAGAAGAGAAGTTTCGCAGCTGTAGTATTTTCTGTACGCAGAAATAAAATCCGATAGTAGTTCTCTATCAGTAGAAATCGTCAAGTTGAGACGCTAATAGTTTTTCAAATATATTATTAAAACACGGAAGGACAGTCACAGGCCTATAATTAACTTTAGACATTTCGTCATCCGCTTCACCTGCCCCTTCTTCCAGTGGACTGGATATCGACACTGGCTAATGGTGCATGTGTTCAGTATGTCTGTAAGTGGAGCTGCAATGACGCTAGCAGAGCTCTTTATAAGACTTGAAGGTAATGAATCGTGGCCACTGGACTTACGAGAGTTGATATTCTTCAACAGCTCTTCCACTTGAATCTTGTTTGTATACTGAAAACTAAAACAATCAGCCACGTGTCGCGTACCATTTTGTTCTAGAATTGCCTTTATGCTTGGATGTGCACTAAAATCAGTTCCAAAATTATCTTCGTTGATTTCACAAACACCGTCCACAATATGAATAAAATAGTCATTAAATATCTCCGATAATTGCTTTTTGTAAGTTATGACAACATCATTCTCTTTAAGAGTTATGTCATTTGCTTGCTTGGTTTTAGAGTGTAGAAAGGGACGATACGCATTCCAGAAATCTCGTGTATTGTCCGCCTCCGCTTTCTTTACGAAGTGGTCCCTGATGGCCTTTCGCCTAATGAAGTACACTTGTTTCTCTGTGTCCTGTAATCAGCGTAGTTTGCATCATTTCGTTCTTTTATAAATTTCTTCCATAGCTTGTACGATGGCGAATAGCCTTGCGCCATTTTTCGGTCAAATAAGTTTCACTTTAATAGCTATGGACTCGGTCTTAAAATTCTCCCAATCTCCACATGATAGTTGTTTGAATTTCTTGATTCTCGTACAGCTACATGTCAGTCCTAACAAACACTATCAGCCCTCCGCCATAAACATTTCTGTCGTTCCTGAATAGGCGAAAACCCTCAATATGAAACTGGCTATTTGGGAAGGTAGAGTCTAACTTGGTTTCTGAGATGACTAGCACGTCCAATCTTCCAGCGAGCAGCCAGCTCTTTATTTCATGAAACTTAAAGCCAGCAATGCTGTTAGCATTCATGTGTCCGATCTTGAAATTTGAGCGATGATTTTCCAGCATATTGTCAAAGTCAGACCATTATCTGGCGCTTTCTCAGTGTACGCATATGAATAATTCATTTTGTAAAATTTTCATACAAACCTTCTTAAACCTAACCCCAAAATAAATAAAAAATCTAACCATTTAAAAGCCCAAATCATTCATAGAACGAGTCTAAATACACGTGAATTTAATGGAGAATTTAGCGAAGTTTTCAAGTGTTTTCAAGTGTACTTTTGCTTTAACAATTTCAGGACATGCTTACACTGAGAAACCCCCCATTATCTGAATCCGTGCTACACTGAATTAGTTATGCGCGGTCTTGCTCATTTATAGAATCTTCAAAGAAGCTCTCAGAAAACTGAGGAAGTGAGCATACGGTACAGAGCCAGGCTTGAGAAAGGAAGCGGAGTACGAGGTGCTACGCCGCTCAGGATCACATACGATTAACTTTCTTATTCGAAGCCGTAGAGAGATCGCCACTTGATATGAAACGTTCTATTGCAATGTCCTGTACAATGGACGCCATTTTGATTCTTTCTATAATAGCTTTACCGCAACCAGCACACAAAGCCTTCACAGTTCCTGGTTTGTTTGTATCAGGTCCAGGGTTGCTTTCCACATTTCCTGATGCAAACTGTACTGTAGCAGTGGCGTTGCTGTAATAAGGAACTCTTCTTCCAAAATATCCCTTCGCGCGACATCGTACATAAGGCTGAGTCGGTAATCTTGAAGAAATATATTGATATGACATTTTTTTAAATGTCCTTCACGAGGCCTTTATAATTCCATTTCAAACTAAAAGAGTAACATGTTATAGCATAGAAAGTTAATCCTAGGATTAGAATACGGAGCCCACAAAACGTGCCATCCGCCATCTTGACTTGACTTGACTTATAACGACTTGACTTGACTTGAATTATAACGACTGAATCTCAAATGAGAACTGATATTTGTCATCGGACATTACATGTTCCTCGAAACTAACAGTTTTTTACGGTGGCCCGTAAGGGACATGCTGCAAATAAACAATTGCCTCGTGCGAAAATAAAAATAAACTGATGCAAATACAAAATGTTTGCGGCAATAATAAAAAAGATGCTGCAAATAAATGAAAATTGTCACTGCAAATTAAAACTGATTGCTGCAAATTAAAACTCGTTGCTGCAAACTAAAACTGGTTGCTGCAAACTAAAACTCGTTGCTGCAAACTAAAACTCGTTGCTGCAAACTAAAACTCGTTGCTGCAAACTAAAACTCGTTGCTGCAAACTAAAACTCGTTGCTGCAAATTAACTGGTTGCTGCAAACTAAAATTTGTTGCTGCAAACTAAAACTCGTTGCTGCAAACTAAAACTCGTTGCTGCAAACTAAAACTCGTTGCTGCAAACTGAAACTTCTTGCTGCAAACTGAAACTCGTTGCTGCAAACTAACATTGGTTGCTGCAAACTAAAACTCGTTGCTGCAAACTAAAACTCGTTGCTGCAAAATAAAACTTGTTGCTGCAAACTAAAATGTGTTGCTGCAAACTAAAACTAGTTGCTGCAAATTATTAACGTGCATGTTGCTGCAAACTCCGTCGCTGTAATTTTCCCACCAATATTACGGGTTTCCTTTACGGCACATGCGTATAACTAGCTGCTGTGACTGAGGGGTGGGGGTGAGTAGTATACTCCTTCCCGATCGAATATCTGACTTGTTTACTGTACTAGAAACCACATATTACATGTAGTTGTACTAAAACTACGATGTTCTGTCCATCGTGTGAACCGCCGAGGTATTTTCCTCGGCGGCTAACTATCGTTGTAGTTGCGGCAATCCACTTCGTGCTGGAGCCTCAAGGAGTGATGAATATTGTCAATGGAGGACTTTCGAAGGAGAAAAGGAGCGGATAGGAGGGGGCATTTCACTAGTAAAACCAAGAAAACTAAGAAGCTAGACCCACCACAAGGAGAATGGGGATGATGCGAGTTGAAAACTGCGAGTTGAAAAATGCGAGTTGCAAGAAAAAGTGAGACAAATGAGATTAGAGTTCCTGCGATGGAAAATGATTTTTGAGGGAGAAAAAAATATTTTTTTTCGTATACAGGAACTCCGAGTTTCGATGAAACGTGGACCCCGGGCCGCTTCTGGACCCCTAGAATTTTTTATTTTATTTTATACCAGCGTTTATTTATGCCTCGCTGGAGGTTTTATTTTGTTCTCTTTGCCCTCACAGTTATTCAGAGCTAAGTCCTTTCTATTTCTAATTTACAATATTTCGATTGCAACCACAATTACTTAGTTTAACTATCACGACAGTTCAAACTCACATCTCAAGACAATTTCGTTCTTCACTGCGGTAGGCCTTAAGCGCTATTCTAATATCTCAAGCAGTCATATTTTGTACCTTTTTTTGCTTTTTTTCGATAAATGTTCCGTTCCTTTTTTTGCCAGCTTAATTATTTTCTTCTTGATCATTTAAGTTCTTTCCCGTCGTTTCCATCGATTTTCCAGCGAGAATCGAAATGAAGTCACCCTTTGTTGGTGTTTCCACAGGGGTCCGGTCAGTTTTATCATTTCCTCTCAGAGTTCAGTTTCGCTCGTTTTTCTTGTTCTGTCATTTTTTTCGGGTTCAATACTTTTCTTGTTTGACCTCCTAGTTTGTTCATGTCATTTCCAGTTCGATAAATTGTTTTTGCAATCCAAAGTTCTGTATATTCGATTCATGTCCGTAAGCCATATCCCATTTCTGACGGTTCTCACGGTTCGTTTTCGGTTCTATATATATATTATTTTATACTCGGTTCAGTTTTCTCCATTTGTGTATGGGCGTCAAACAGTTTCAACATCGGGTTCGGTTTCTAGTTCTATTTCTTCTATTCATGCACTCAGTTCAGTTTTCTCGGTGTCCATACGCTAGTCCGGGTACAGTTCAGACTCTCTTCTGTTCTCGAGTTCGCTCAGTCTAAACTTCTCGGCTCTGTTCATCTCGGTTTTGTATCTGGAGAATACTGATTCCGAATCGAAAGCTCGTCAAAAAATGTTTGCTTTTTATCGTTTATCTCCTATCAGAAACAAATGAAATCATGACCTAAAGTCAAATTCTCTTGGACTTGGCTCCCCCTTGGCTCAGCCTTCGAAATTTCCAGAGTCTGGGTCTTTCCACACGACAGATCACTCTATTTTCCCCGCCATTTTTTTCTGTAACATTTCAACTTTCAACTCGCAACTCGCCCTTTTCAACTCGCCCTTTCCCTATCCTGCACCACAAGAGGTTGTTATCCAAACAGGAATAATGCTGGCGAAAGATGGGACGATAGCCACCAAACGTGGGCTGATCGGGCTGAACTTCCCATTAAAAGTCTTACCGACAGACACTGTACTGGAGAGGAGTTGCTGACGAAGGCGGTGGAGAAACACGCTTTAGTTTTCAGCAACACGCTTTAGTTTTCAGCAACCAGTTTTAGTTTGCAGCAACCAGTTTTAGTTTGCAGCAACCAGTTTTAGTTTGCAGCAACCAGTTTTAGTTTGCAGCAACAAGTTTTAGTTTGCAGCAACCAGTTTTAGTTTGTAGCAACAAATTTTAGTTTGCAGCAACCAGTTAATTTGCAGCAACCAGTTTTAGTTTGCAGCAACAAGTTTTAGTTTGCAGCAACAAGTTTTAGTTTGCAGCAACGAGTTTTAGTTTGCAGCAACAAGTTTTAGTTTGCAGCAACCAGTTAATTTGCAGCACTGAACCAGTTTTAGTTTGCAGCAACCATTTCTTAGTTTGCAGCAACCATTTCTTAGTTTGCAGCAACAAGTTTTAGTTTGCAGCAACGAGTTTTAGTTTGCAGCAACACATTTTAGTTTGTAGCAACCAATTTTAATTTGCAGCAACCAATTTTAATTTGCAGCAACCAGTTTTAATTTGCAGCCGAATCAGTTTTAATTTGCAGTGACAATTTTCATTTATTTGCAGCATCTTTTTTATTATTTCCGCAAACATTTTGTATTTGCATCAGTTTATTTTTATTTTCGCACAAGGCAATTGTTTATTTGCAGCATGTCCCTTACGGGCCACCGTAGTTTTTCCCTCAAGCTTCGCTCTCGGAAACTGTTCGCTTCTCGGAACAGATAACTGACGGACCTTAAAAAAACGTTTTTTTGTAAAGACGTTTTTAGAAACCTATACCTCTCGTCGCTCACCGCCGTTGTCCTAACCTTCGTGACATATACTTGTGGAATCGCAACTACGTAAACTTGTCCTTACATTCACCATGGCCTTACACGATACACATTTTCTTCCACCGGGGAAACCCGATTCATTAAGTCACACATTACTTGTAACACCAGAAACGCCATTTACATGGTACAATGCAATCGCTGCCACTTACAATATATCGGAGAAACTGAACGACGACTTATAATTCAGATAATAATTAAAGACCGATTTAATGAACATAGACGAGCAGTTGACAAACTTAATATTAAATCTACACCTGACCCACCACAGTCTCTGAACAGTTCCTTTCATGCTCTAACCACTCTAACACTGACATGCAACTTATCCCCTTAGAAATAATTTACTCTCCACGAGACTCAATTCGTAAAGCCAGAGTCATTCCTTATCTGACTTAGCTAAAACTCTTGAACCACTCGGAAGGAATAAGCGTGATGGAACTTAATATAAATATTTTTTACGGCTTCTCATATTGTGTAATCACTTTTTATACTTTTACTTACCATTGTAAGATCTACCTGAAGAAGGCTGGTTTGGCCAGCCGAAATATTGTTAACTTATCAATTAATATATACGTTGTTTGATCAGCTTTACTGTAGTCGATCCTTGGACTTGTTCACTTATTACAAATAGTCAATCTGGATTTCGGTCACTATACACAACGCTCTCACTGCAATGCTAGAGGCGACAAATGATTGGTGTGTCAATATTGACAAAGGCTTTAATTCTTAATGGTGTAATCTTTATTGACTTAAAGAAGGCCTTTGACACCATTGACTACACCATCATTATCCAAAAACTAGCAAAATACGGATTAGACCATAATTCATTAAACTGGTTCGAATCATATATACCTATCTCGTGGGAGTCAGCTATGTAGTGTTAACGGCCATTTATCGACCCCAAGTTCTATAACCTGTGGTGTCCCTTAATTGGCCCGTTACTTTTTCTAATACCGTATTTCCTCGATTAAGCGCCCTGGGCGCTTATTTCAAATTTTGTTGCCAAGGGGGGCGCTTAATCGAGGGGGGGGGGGGGGGGGCGGGGCGGCGCTTAATCGAGGGGGGGCGCTTAATGGCTCACGGAAACTGGAAATTGGTCTTGTCGTCCCCGGCTGTTTCACAGCATTTACCCAAAGCGCCGTTGAAATGGGAAGAGGCTGAAGAACGAGCTGCTTCGGGTACAAGAGCTATGCAAGCACATGGACTTAATAATCACGGACTGTGAGTTGGGAGAAAAGAAACTAATTTCCCTTATCAGCCAAACATAACTTTAATACGGTACTACATATAGGAACATGCCGTAACTTTGTAATAAAACGCAAGTTGTATGCCATCTCTCTTACTGTGCCATATTTATTGGGGGAGGGGAGGGGGGGGCGCTTAATCGAGGGGGGGCGCTTATTTCAAATTTTGTTGCCAAGGGGGGCGCTTAATCGAGGGTGGGCGCTTAATCGAGGAAATACGGTATACATAAATGACCTCCCAAACTGCCTAAATGATGGCTACCCTCGTATGTACGCTGACGACACTAGCATAAGCTTTGCTGCTTCTACTAACGCTGAACTTAAAAAAATAATCAATAAAGAATTACTAAATGTCAACTACTGGTTGAGGGCCAATAAGCTCAGTCTAAATGTAGCCAAGACAGAGTTTATGGTCATCGGTTCACGACAGAGACTCAAAACACAAGCTAACTGTGACGTCAGTGTACATATTGAGGAAAAAGAAATTAGTCTTCCAATCCAGCAAATCCCTCGGACTAAATTTCGATGAGACACTGTCCTGGACCAAGCACATTGATATGATCTCAAAAAAGATATCCTCTGGTCAGTGGCGCTCTAAAGCATGTCAGACCTTTTATTACGGAGGATACTGCAATCAAAATATACAAAGCGTTGATTGAACCTCACTTTGAATATTGCAGTGCTGTATGGGACGGGCTTAGTCTAAAACTAAGTGATAAGTTGCAAAAATTTCAAAATCGTGCGGCTAGGGCAGTAACAATATCTAGCTATGACACCAGCTCAGACCCATTACTCAATATGCTTGGTTGGGATAAAATTGCAGTGGCACGAACAAAGCAGAAAGCACATGGCGTGTACAAAACCTTAAACAATCGCACTCCAGCATATTTGCAAGAGATATTTTCCTATCGACACTCAAGTTACGACATGATAGATTCTCACAACAAATTACAACTACCAAAGCCAAAAACTAACTACCTCAAACGCAGCTTTAGTTAGCTATTTTGGAGCTGCCTTATGGAATCCCTGTCATGTTTCAAGAGGGATAAAATTGACGACCTATTGACGACCTATTCTCATCACCGGACTCCCACAGGGCAGACACTTAAACCAGTTTTTATTGAGTTATGAACTGTTTTTAGATTGTGCATATTGAGTTACTGTTTTTAAATTGTATATATTTGTACTGATGTTTTTAACCGTGTATAAATAAAGTATGTCTGTCTGTCTGTCTACTAGAGGCAGGTAAACAAAAAACGACAAACAAAACTATTGTAAATGGCGTAAACGTTTATATGTCTTGGTTCACGAGATAATTATTGTATTTAAATGCCTAACTGGCAGATCCTCTGACTATCTCAGAGCGAGGTTCAAAAGAAGAAGTGAAAAACTACCACTTTTTTTTTTAGGCTTGAATTCATCGTACCACGTGTAAATACAACAATCTTTGGAATACACTCATGCTTTCTCTGTTACAAAATTCTGGAACTCCCTATATAACATAATATCGCAGCTAATGTAAATATATTTTGACGTATGCATTTTCCGCATCATTGGTAATAGTAATAATATAATATTTTGACAGGTAAACTCCACTCACAATTTGTGATTTTCAGGGAGGTCCTGTATTTTAAAATTGACTAATATATGTAACAAAAATGAATGGTAGAAATAAAATAGAAATAATATGAGGATTATTATGAAATTGAGTAATGTGCCAGTAATATTTAAAAATATGATAAAGTAATCGATTGTTTAACTTCAGAGTCTAAAGAGTTATACTTACCGCATTTAACACAAATCACCCCGAAGTAAGGTTAACCGCGAGTCAGTAACAGGGAGCCGGGGTGGCGCAGTGGTTAAACTGACCTCTCCCCTCACCCCTGTGGCCCGGGTTCAATTCCCGGTCTCGGCGTCATGTGCACGTGTGAGTTGAGTTTATTTCGCCTTTGCTCCGAGGGTTTTTTCCGGGTTCTCCGGTTTTCTTCCTTACTCAAAAACCAACCCTTAATCTACTGCCACTTTCATACTGGCTAGAATATCTAGACCTCATATATTTGTTTAAGTGTCGCCTTAAGCTTAACAATACTGATCTATCTAGTTATGTAACTCCATGCTCGCTTTCATCAAGATCTACAAGAAGCACTACTGGTTCAGATTACAAGCTTAACCCATGCAAAACATCTACTTATAGGGATTCTTTCTTTAATCGCATAGTTATTCTATGGAACTCGCTGCCTTTAAATATTAAGTCCTGTAGTTCAATTTCGTCTTTCAAAACATTGCTACGAGCTCACTATCTTGCGCTTTTGCTTTCCACTTTTGACCCTGATCGCATTAGAACCTATAAAACTATCTGTTCTAAATGCCGATCTACTAACATATCTACTATTTGTTGCCGCTAACCTTTTTCTGCGCTTATTTACTTGTACTTGGCCGGCCGACCAAATGTACAAATGTACACTATTTTTTTTTTTTTTTTGCATCATATATTTTACATTTCATGCTTAATACATTATTCATAGTTCTATCTGTAATGTATTGTCAGTGTATTTGTCTCAGGCTGAGCTTGTTTGGACCTAGAGTATGTTTCTCAGCCTGAGTTAAGCTATTAAAAAAAATAAAAATAAAAAAAAAATAACCCAAATTCCATTTCGACCGAGGAATCCGTGTCTCCGATTAGTAGACCTTTTCTAGGGGTCGGCAAGAAGACTAGACACGTAAATAAAGTTATTTTTTATTTTATTTAGTTAGTTAGTTATTGATACCGTACTCGGTACTGCATCAGCTGGAAACACCGTGCAGATTAGCCGGTTTACAGTTGCCAACAGGTCATCCAAAAGTATGGTTCGGCGGCAGAAAGAGGAGAGAGAGAGAGAGAGAGAGAGGGAGGAGAGGGAGAGGGAGAGAGGGAGAGAGAGAGAGACTGAATTCAATGTTTGCTTCACAAACCGTTTGATTTAATGGTTCTATTTTTTCATTGGTTCATTGGTTACAAACACCAAGGATGCCATATTCCTGCAATCTGATTGGTTTAAATTTAAACCAATCAGATTGCAGGAAACACAGTGATTTCAAAATGGAACTTGCTTATTTTCCTTGTTCATACAAAACCATAACCAGGAGCGTCCATATCTCCTATATGTCACGGCGTTTTCACAAGCTGGACTATATTTAGATTATTTCCCCCGCCAATTGGTGGGTTGCACCAGTGGCGGACAAAAGATTCCTCGTTAGCTATTCCAACGTGGCTGAGGAATGATTGCAACCCAAGAATAGCGGGAAATCGTTCTAAAAATAACCTAACTTGTGAAAACGCCAAGTTGACAAGACACATGTACAATTATGCATGTTTCGACTTCTCATTTATTTCATCTGAAAAATGTACATATATTCTTCCCCACTTTCAAATTCAAAAATTCGTGTGCAATTCAGATCATACTTATAGATACTATGTGCAATAATTTGTTTTCTAATATTAACAATAACAAATAAATAATAAATTATTGGTGATAATAAATTAGAGTTATTCTTGGTATGTATTTTATAAAGGCCTTTGGCCTTGGCAGATAAACCCATTCTACGCGGGAATTTTGCAGGGAAAATCCACGTCAAAACTCATCGGATATAACTTAAAACTGATAACATGGTTGGAGAGAGCATATTAAAATTCCAAACTGTGAAAAGTTTTGAGTAGATATTTTAGATGAGCTAATAAAGTTCGAGAATTTACAGAGGAATGTACACTTCTCGGTAGTTAGTTTATTACGTTGTAAGGAAAAATGACATTCCCATAAAATTTAGTGATCTTGCTGACTTTGATGTACTTTTTGAAGCATCACATTAGTTGTACATCCATTGAGTTTTCAAAATCGCCTGCAAAATCCACACTATTTATTTGTGTCCGGTTAAACGTCTGAAAGACTTTGAACATGTTCCGGCAAAAGTAATGGACATAAACTGTCAAGCTATCAACCATCAATTGTAACTACAAACGGACCCATCAAAATATTTCTACAGTCTAATGCTGCTCACCACATCTTCACATCACACCGATTCTTCGCTAAGGTTGACAACATGTTAGGGGTATCTAGTTAAGAATTTTCGGAATTGAATCCTTCCCTGATTAGGCCGCAAACATAGCAGACGTTTATCATATACTTTACGAGTTTGTTAGCGAGGGCAGAACTCGGGATTTCGGTGTTGGCGCCAGACTTCACCAAGACTGAAACCACAGGCTCTTCACTGAAATTAAAAACCCGGCTTAGAAGAAAGTAATCTTCTGTTATTTCGTGTTTTTAAGTCAATAAAGTTTTTGGAATTGTTGCACTGGTCCCAGCCTGCGGGGGAATCAAGGGACCGATTCTAGTGCAACGCAAACATATCGGTGCCTTTGATTTCACAAATAAAAGATGGTTCTCCATGTTCTATTTAACAATTCGACTATGAGCCCGAAGTTTCTATCTAGCAACGACTCCTCATCAACCATCAGCCATAGAAACCTCTAGCTCGTTAGTCTCATTGTTTTAGAAGAAACCAACTAGTTGTTCAATCTTACACTGAAACAAGAAGACTTCTTTGTAATTTGACGACTTGGTGGCCATTGTTTTGCGTTTGAAAACTGGATTTTTCGCTCCGCACAGAATAGAAAGTGAGTAGCTTAGCCAATCAGATTGCAGGATTCGTGTTAGAACACTAGTTGGTTTATACTAAAACCAAAATGTACGATCGAGGTCATGAAACGTTGTGGTGCTTTTAGCAGTTTTGCTAGACCTCTAAAGTGCATTAATTTGTTATAGGACATACATTGTAGGAGAACCATCTTATATTCGTTTTATAATATAAAATTCGATCTGTGAGAAAATAAATTATCGGAGCAGCCAATGAAATCACGCGTTCTTAGGATGCTGCCGTACTTCATATCATAATCCGTGATAGTGCATGTAGAAAAGTTATTGACCAGTTATATCTATCTTGTTAATGACACAAAAGACATTTCGTAGCGTCAAAGTCCCGTTTTCTTTGCATTACAATTCTAAGATAACTTCTAGGCAAATATCTTTTCCTAGATTTGTAGCCAGGATAATAACCAATCAAAAGCTGCTGCATGGCCAATTTGTCCGGCGTTCCTTCGTCTCACACGTTGCTCTCCTTTAGGTTGACCAAGCCCTCGGTGATTTCGGCCAGCGATTTGTCCCCACTCAGCGCAGGATCATCTGCCAGTGTCTTGGCCAGACATTTAGTGACGGCCTCCATTTGCTTCATGACGAGGTGCATGGTTCGCTCGGTAGTATCCAGTCTCTTTTGGAGTTCCCCAAGATGCTTTTCGGCTGAAACAGAAGCGCACAAGTCGTATATAGTTTTAAGAAACGCTTTTTTTTTTATACAGCGGATTTCAAATGAGTATGCCAGGAGGTAGTCAAACCTTGCGGTAGTGTCAACCGTTCCACAGGTACGGCTGCTAAATGGATGGACGCTCAAATTATTTTTTACGTACAAATATTAAAGGCACTCGCTTCAATTTTATTACACTCCACTTTTTTTCGTATGATACATGTATAGACAGGATCAGTAACAATCACTTAAAACGAATTAGTTAATTACTGATCATCCTAACTGTTCGGCCTACGTTAACAAGTTCATCGCGCAATAATAAGTAACATACGCAGACGCAGTGAATGCATTGATCATTAGCAGTGAAACAACCATAGAGGCTGATCAAAGTCGGGACCCGGCTAAATCACAGATCAAATTGCAATTTAGCGTAATGCATGGTTTTGTGGAGGGAGGAAAACCGGAGAACCCGGAGAAAAACCCTCGGAGCAAGGGCGAGATACCAACAAACTCAATAGGCAAGATTCGTATTCTCACGGACGAGCTGTAACGAGCACTCAACGGAGGCCCATGTGGGGGAATTTGTCAAAAGCTATTTAGAATAAAAAAGGTATCCCCCGCATGAGTCCCCATTGAGTGTTCGTTCCAGCTCGTCCGTGAGAATATGAATACTGCCTATTCATATGGAGTGGAGAGGAACGGGTAGTGAAATCTCACTCCTCCCTGTTTTTCCCCGACATTTCTCCCTCCTCCCTAGTGAGTTTTAAAATTTATCTCTAGAGCATGTATGTAGATCCAATTTTCTCCCTCCTCCCTGTACATGCTAGATCCTTCCTCTTTCCTAGTTTTTCTGGACATTTCACCCTCCCTGATTTTTTTTTGCCAATTTTCCCTCCTCCCTGTTCTGTTCCTCCGTTCTCCATATGGACCGAGGTACATATCCTCGGGGGTCCAAATGCGCTTGATGTCACGGTCGCTGTTCAAGGTCGTAAACATTTCCCCGCACATCGAAACGTGCTGTCGGCTTTTAATGCGGATGAAATATTTCATAATTTGATATTTTAACTTAGATATCATACATCAGCCAATCACAGAGTTTACCTAGTTCATTGTTTACAATTGTTACAAGTTGTTTATTTTTTATTGGCGTACAGTAATCACACATCAGATGTAATCACGGCGTCTGCATGTATTGCCTATGCTTAGGGACCGTTCATTATTTATGGGAGGGGAGGGGGAGGGGGGTCGGGGGGGGTGTGGGGGGGGGGGGGGGGGGTGCTGGGTGAGACATTGGCAGGCCTTGAAATTTTAGCTACATCAACAAGGGGGGTCCTGAAGTACTTGCTGAGTTGTGGAGGGGGCCCTTGAAGTTTTAAAGAGACTCTGAGGTTAATGTCTAAAATAAAGAAGCAAAATATAATACAGTGTACCACAGCATTTTGGTGAAATCACACAGTATGATTTATAATTACAATTTCATTATTTGGTATTTGCATTTGTAACGTTCCAGGGTCAAGCTATATCGAGAAAATCTCACAAATTTTCAAAATATGCATTTTAAGCAAGGGGAACTGTTTACAGAGTTTTTTAGACAGGGATGTAGAGAACACGTAGATGGCAGCCTTTGCGACTACTGCTCAAATCACTAGTGGTCTGAGCCTGAAAGTTCTAGAGTTCCGCAGCCAGTTCCAGACCAATCTAATCTGCCACACTTTCTTCCATTTTGGAAAACGCCCCTTACAGTTGATTAAGGTAAACCAAGATCCGTTGATGATTACCAGCCTCGAGTACAGATTTCCCGTTTATTTAAAATGGGTTCTTAATTTAAATCTCGAGAACAACACAGCCAATGCAAACTTTGCAAAGCAAATGGCATTTCCGAGGCTCTAGATTTTAAAATTTCCCCCAAATCCCCTTAGCACCTCGCGCCTTTGTTGCCAATTTCACACCCAGCGCCCTCCCTCCCATAAATAATGAACAGTCCCTTAGTCGCTAGTGTGAACCAGGCTTAATGGTTTGTTGTTGCAGTTTGACTGAAATGCTACAACAGGGGCCCGGCTACTGTTGTACTGTCGGGTACGCTACCCCTGGCGGTATCCGAGGATGGTATTATCCTTCATTATGAAATACTTCCAGTTTCATGATGGATTCTTAAATGCCGTTTACACCTACTTTTTAAATTCACGAAACTCCCGGGTAGATAAAAGATGCGATAGTATCTAGCTCACCTGGCTTCGAGTTTTTGCCTGCTTCCTGTGCAGCCAGTAATTGCTTGAGTCTCCTGCCAACCCCCTCATTAACATCCTTCAAGTCACGTAATCGTGTTTGTGTATCGTTAGTCGCGTCGAGTTCTTTAAGAAACGGGCAGTCGGAGTAAAACTCCCTGTGACTGTCAAGCGCAAGATCATCTACCTTCCATTGTTTTAGCGTTCCTTTACACTTAAAGCACTCTACTACATCATCGCGTCCAGTGAACATAAACCCGGCGCGCGCCAAGTCAAACACGTTCGCTGAACTAGTTGCGGGCCAGAAGTTGAATGTTCTGACACGCGCTCCTACGAGTGACAGGTCGTTGGGGTCTATATTGGGTTCTTCAACGACGGGTTTAACGGTTTCTGTTTTGGGGGCTTGTTTTGTGGTAGGCACCGGAGGTGCTGAAAATGGAAACTACGTATGAATAACGTGCTTTAATATGACGAGTTTACAACTTCGTGACAGTGTAACAAACAACATGATAGCACAGCACACAGCTAGCACACAAACTAACAGCCTCTATGTTCCTCTCCTTTTGACTAGCCGGAAAAAAAAGGTTTGAAATCACACCAAAAAAAAAAAACTTTTAGAAGTCTCTGTTCGCAGGTATGAAAAAAATAAGGCTTTGATATAAAATTACCAGCTGTCTCATCCATCACTATATCACTTACGTTACTGATCACGTGACCACGCGTTGTTGAACAGAGTTTATTTGTCATCATGCTTTAAAAATATATTTTTTTCGCTATTGGTGATTGCGTGTTTCCAATTTGGTTTGATTTTTGATACATTTATTTTTACTTCCAGGTATTCTGGTGTAGTTAAGAGCTGCATCCCAACTGCAAAGCACACTATATGCAAATACACAAAAACACACACACAAACAAATGAGTAAAAATGATAAAGTGAACGATAACGGTGTGAAAGAGAGGTATGTTTTTAAATAGTTTAATATGTGTAAAGATGATGCTACAGATACGAGATCTGCACATTTTTCTTGTATTTTGGCAAAACTAGTATATGCATGAATTCAGACAATCAGGACAGAATGGGTGTGGCTAGTTGTTGTGTTTTAAAACGTCATGAATTTGTTTACATTAGATGTAAGCCTGAGGAATTGAAGTTTCAATATCGTTTTAATTGGCCAGGTTCAAATACATAATTTGTTGATGATAAATTCTTTTTTATTAAAAAGAAGCACCATTTTTGTATTGCTTACAAATAAATATTGCATACCCAAAAACTGCAGATGGAAGTAAAGTTACAGCGAGGCTCTGTTGTCTCAAGTAGGTTATACCGGGAGCCTAGGGAGTTTCTCAATGTTCACTGAACATTTTAAAGTTCTAACTGTTAACGTCAAGTTGTACTTATGGAGTATATAATTATTGCCATGTTAATGTACAGTTAATGTCATTGTCAGCACACTGTTGGCATGGAGATATTCACAGCACATAATCCTGGCTGCACAAGGGCACAGTTCTAAGTCTATAAAGGACTTGATCTTTAAATTAGATTAATATTTTAGAATTTTCCTCTCGCACAAGGAAAAGGTATAAATGTTAGAATAACAATCCCAAGCTGGTAAACATATATATTTCAACACAGCCCATTCAAAATATATTTAATATAAACACATACAGAAGCCAAACTTCTGCCATTGCCAGAAGAGAACATGTCTGTGCTTTGCAGTTGTACAACCGAAGTCTCTTAACTGAGTACCATAATACCAGGTTATTTCCAGAACCATCTTGAAAGTATAAAGCAATACATTTACAGGTTTATCAATAACACTTTCTGTTTTGAATCATTACATGGGAGTTGGATTTGCAAAAAATGTTTTCCTTTAAAAGGAATGACCTGTTTGATAAGAGGATTGAGGAGACATTATAAGTAAACACAAACATGAGGAGAAAAGGCTGTTTTAATATTTTGTAAACTTGTTCTAGTAATTCAAATAATTGGCAGTACTTTCCATGTTGAATGAGTTAAGTGGCTAATAACACAAGCCCAACCAAAACATTTGTCCTCAGCACATTTTGTTGAATTTGTTCTACCTCTAGCATTTCTTAGGGCTAAGGAAAGTTCTAATACATAAATAATTCCAACCAGCAGTATAGTTTCTGTCTTACCTTTCTCTTCTGTCATGTATCTCTGACTGGCCTGTTCTTTCTTTAGTATCTCTTCTTCAAGTTGCTTGCGCCTACGTCTCCTCTGGAGGAGACAATTATAACAACATTAAAATCCAAATTTATATGATTTGTTCTTGCTTTTACAAAACCTTGCTACAATGCTCTTCACTGCTACATTATGAAAACCATTCCACACTATTTATCTCTCTATAGAATGATTGTTAATATATAATAATTAAACTGATTAACAACTGGAATAAATAACACTAACTTCTAAACAGCCCAAAAATATATCTTCACAAAAAATGTCTAGCACCTTTAAAATTTGAACTAATTTTGTGGAAGACTTTGTATATATTAAATGGAAATAAAGCAAGTTTTGCAGAAAATATAGAAGATGAGTCTTTTAATATGACCACCTGTATACTGAACTTGTCACTTTGTAAGAGTATTTCCAATCTTATCTACATTTTTGTAAAGGAGGTTTTTATATGTGACAATTCATCCATTAAATACTATGACATACAAAAATGAATAAAGAGTATCAAAGTAACACAAGTATTTGCTGTTTGGAATAAGTAATCCCTGGTGAAATAACAAATCATTGAGTGGCTGGAAACTGAGTAGACTTTGGAACAGCTCAGTTTGGTACCTGCAAATGTTATCCTCACTAGCAGGTACATAGTATACTGTGTCTTAGGTGTGGTGCGGAGTTAATAATTAACAATCTCTACATCAGCAGAACTGGGCAAAATGCCATCAAAACACATTGCAACACCATAAAATCCATTTAAACTCTCAGAGACTCCGTAATGGACCAATTTTGTTAAGCATCTGGAAATACCATTAAAATTGTTTAAAGTATAGAATTAGCATAAATGTATATATTCCTATGCTTGCTTAACAATCACACCCCATACAACCCAGACCTATATACACACTTGTAATTTACTTTTAATAAGGTTTTGTCTGCTGAGTAGGACTCTATGCAAATTAACCATCAATACTAACAACAGTGCAAAGTCCATATCTCTTGTTTATTGCCTGAAATTTTAAGAAAATATTTTTTGGGAGGATTTCTAAACCAATGCTAAAATAAAACTCCAAATTATATGCCCTAAATTATAGGCACTGTATATCAACACAGTACAAAGACTTGCTCAGTCTGAGAGAGGAAAATTTAAAATAAAAAAGGCAACTTGTTAAAATCTCTTCAAAAACATGTTTTGGAATAAACACCTTAAACAGTCAAACTAGTCCGGTAAAGTATGAAATAAACAACAAAATTCTATCAGTATCTCATTAACTCTGCTGTAACTTTTAACACGAGTTTTTTTCTTCTTAAGAAAAGCGCATTTGTAACGTGGTAATTTTGTTGTACACCGCCTTAAACAGGAAATTTAAAGAAATCCTTTGGTATCCACAAATATAGAAACTGTCAGAAGCCATGTGTTTGTGGTTCCTTGAGATTGTTATCTCGACTGGTAAAACATATTCAGCTGCTCAAACGGCCAAAACTCTTAGCAGTAAATATACCTTAAATTACAGGCTAGAACTTACTGGATTTGAAAATATGGAAATCACTACATCAAAACTAACAATGGACTTACCTTGTAGAGTTTATAAGCCACGAAAACTGCGAATAATGGCAGTATGAATCTCCAGGGAATGTGATACCCAAGAATGTTGAACTCCTTCGCCATGGTGTAGACTTTTCCAACGAGCTGCATATGTGGCTTGACATGTTTAACGTAGTTTTTCTTAATGGCTGGATAGCATGCAGCAAATATAACAGCTAATACTGCTAATCCTATAAATTTTAGCTTGATTCCCATGGTCGATTGGGAGTTCTATACCTTATAAGTTCTGCAACAGTTGAGAACACCTCATCAACGCTTCTTCGTTCTGTTTACAAGTTTGGCGCGTGCGCAGTGATAATACCAGAATATATGCCTCGTTATAATGCGACCAATCACCGTTTGGTATTATGCATGATAAAATACTTGTGGTCAACGAGACGCTTCGCACAGACTTGGCGACGCTCGCTATAATTAGTTTCTTTCTGTTTCTGTTTTATATTACTTGGTTATGCTAGTTTTCTTTTTTTTTAAAGCCTTGCTAGAAAAATAATTCCGTAAACAAAGCTAGGGGAAAAGGATAGGCCGTATCGTAATTACGGTATGCTCAAACTGACTTTACTGAAAGAGTCAAGACAGAAAAATTGTTAATCGGAGTGAAACACAAATCACTTTGGATTTGATACGTCATATACCTGCTACACGGCTGGTACCATACTTAGTACATAAATCTGCAAAGATGCACAAGATCTAGAATGCAATATATATGACACCCTATTAGGGGTAGTAAAAATAAAATGGCTCCCAAGTTGCCACGCGGCCAAGTTTTTTTTCCTTCATTTTTTGGGGGGTGTGCATTTTTGCGAAAAAAGTTTCATGCACCTTTTAAGGGGGGGGGGGGGGGTCAAGAAAGTTTGAATAACAAGGAGGATCCAAAAAGTTTTGATCCATATTTCACTAATATTATTAATTCCAATACCGTAGAGTTCCGAAGTAACGATTCCCTGAAGGTGGCGACCTTCTTACTCGCGCCTGAGCGCAAAGTAACGTTTCGTCATTCTTCTAAAAAAATTCCTATAGACGTCAAACCCATCCAGTTGGGGAGCCTGGATCGGCCAACATACTCGTAATAGCAGTTTTTCTTACATCATCCAACAAAAAGCATAACACCCTGGATCGAAGGTTCATGTAATAGCAGAACTTTGTCCTTACATTATGCAACATTTAAACAATCGTTAAACAAGCTTCTTGTTTATGACACCACTGGCTTATACTCATGTCACATAATCCTTTTGTATATTGCATCATGGGCAAGTGTGATGCTGGTTACAGCTTCGTGTTACTTTTGGAATTTTACCGTATCTATAATGTCTATAGTATTCTTATTACAGCATGAAAGTCATTGTTTACAACATTAGACCATAGTTAATAGAGTGGAATGGTTAGGAAACCCGGCAAACTTCAAAAGGGCTAACAAAGGCGCTGCGATTTAGGTTGGAAGGGGTAAGACAAAAGATTGTGCACGATCATAGTTCATTAGCGTTCCCTGAACGACTGAACTCACACGTTTCTATTGGCTGATTGATTAACATGTTGGAATTTCTATTGTGTTTTATGCACGGTAGTGGTTGAAAAAAGCTAACAAAGACATATACTGAAAGAAGGTCCCCGAGTTTCCTAACCATTCCACTCTATTAACTATGATTAGACTATATACTGCATTTCAAGTTGCTATTGGTTTATATGCATGAAATTGGTAAGTACTATAAATATAGCCTCCTCCGCAGGCATCTCTAATTTTCTAAGAAATCAGATTTAAAAAATCGTGAATTGGATTACCTGTGACTCCGGGAGAGAAGAGGAGGACTGGGGAGGCTCCAATCTCCCTCTTTTCTTCACCTGCCACAGGGAGCCCATAATCTAGAGATGCCTGCGGAGGAGGCTACTATAAATAGTAGCTCAGCTGTTAAAAATTGGTGTGTGATTGCATTCCAACATCAACCGAAATACATTAAGTAGAGGTGCTACTGGGAGGCACAAAATATGTACCTGCACTTTAATATGTTGCCTCGATTCCATGACTGTATTTTGCATTTAGGGAAGAGGTCAAAACAATGGTACTCTGGCGGGACCTAATTTTGATGGAAGGGGGGTTGTACCCGGAACCCACTATTTTGGCAAAATCTAGATTTTTGACCACAAATATCTTCTTGAATAAAATACTTCTTGAAGAAGTAACTATATTTCTAGTTTCTACAGGCAGAGAAGAACGTGTGTCTGCATTAAAATCAGGTGTCCCTATTTTACAACGCGAGAAAATCACCCTCGAAAAAAGGGGTAAGGGATATTACGCGCCACCCTCCACCTCCCCTGACAAAATTCGGTCCCATTCGAAATCCATTGTTTTCATCTCTGCTTAATAGGCCTTTTGCAACAACTGGTCACGTGACTTTGTCAATCAAAAGTATTGGTGCTCGCTCAAAATGGTGCCAGAACTAGAATGAGCATGCCAAAATTAGTAACCGACGTAAGTTTTAGGTTCATAACTTTCAAACCGAAAGCATGATTTTTTGAAATCTCGAAATTTAACAGTTTGAGAGGTTGGAGGGCAAGCAACTTGCGTTGTTTACTAATTTTGTTATGCTATTTCCATTTCTGGCACCATTTTGAACAAGCACCAATATTTTTGATTGACAAGGTCACATGACCAGTAGTTGCAAAAGGGCCTATTATTAGTCTGAAAGACCTTTTCCGCTTGGCTCAATGCTGTCCATTTCAGATCACGTGACCATCCCCTTGTGTATAGTTTCTTTTATTTCTGGTTACCGCATGAGGAGATACATTGATGTGGAAATACTTCAGACAAAGAATATTATTCCCGAAAGATTTGAAATAGGACAACATTGAGCCAAGCGTAAAAGTCTATTATGCTGGCTCCAGTCCATGGATATTTTCTTTTTCAACAATTCTGTATTCTGCACTTTGCATTCTGTAATTGTTGCCTCGATGCCATGGCTGCATTCTGTATTTGTAATTATGTTGCCTCGATATTGAGCCGTCGTGCGAGTGAAAAGGCGGGAAACTGCCAGCGGACGATTTTGACTTTAATCTCAGTTTTCAATATTGTGCCTGTAGTCTCCTCAGAATGAATCTCGATTAACTTGTTAATAAACACTTTATTCGAGAGCTCGTCGAAAGGGAAGTATCGTACAAAGCGGGTATATTAAAGCGTTATAAAAGCTTCAAGCTCTCTTTCCGGGTATGTTTTAGCAGGTGCCCATAACTAGGAGCGTCCAGCCTATGCCACAGCGTTTTAACAAGTTAGGAATTATTGCAACACAAGAATAGTGGGAAACCGTTCTAAAAATAAGGGAATAAGACAAAAGCGTAAGAGTCATGTTGTTGGTACAACAAAATTAGCTAACGAGGCATCTTTTGTTCCCTCCACTGGTGCAATCCAATATGGCGGCCATGTTGGTTGATCTAACAAGAGAAGCTAACGAGGAATCTTTTGTTTACGTCAACCAAGATGGCGGCCATGTTGGTTGATCTAACAAGAGAAGCTAACGAGGAATCTTTTGTTTACGTCAACCAAGATGGTGGCCATGTTGATTGATCTAACAAGAGAAGCTAACGAGGAATCTTTCGTTTACGTCAACCAAGATGGTGGCCATGTTGGTTGATCTAACAAGAGAAGCTAACGAGGAATCTTTTGTTTACGTCAACCAAGATGGTGGCCATGTTGATTGATCTAACAAGAGAAGCTAACGAGGAATCTTTCGTTTACGTCAACCAAGATGGTGGCCATGTTGGTTGATCTAACAAGAGAAGCTAACGAGGAATCTTTTGTTTACGTCAACCAAGATGGCGGCCATGTTGGTTGATCTAACAAGAGAAGCTAACGAGGAATCTTTTGTTTACGTCAACCAAGATGGCGGCGATGACGTCACGTGAAAACCAGCAATATCACAAGTATTAATTGAGATTTTATTAAATCATCATTATAATCCATCTCAGTCTTTAACTGCCAGGCACCTAATATGAAGAACAAAACTAACGGAAAACACCAACCCATTCTTACAAAAATACAACGAACAATTAGTCAAATTACAACTTCGCGCACTGTTGTATCCCGTACTGTGCTGATATAGCCATTTTGTAGCACTGCCTTTCACAGCTATCCAGAGTTTCTATAGATTACAACTTCTGTAGGTATTCAATACCAGAAAAGATGTACCACTTGGCTTACTGATAAATATCCCATCAAGCCTCGACATGAAATCGTGCGTGTACTATGCGAAGCATATTAGGGACCTTTAGCAACCACGTCGGCAACGTCTAGGACGGCCTAAAACAGTAGCCTTGTTTACAAAATACAACGCAGTAGTCTACACTCTCCTACGTGCCGTGGTCACTGCCGTCGCCGTCCTGGTTGCTCCAGGTCCCATAAACTTGTCACATTCTGGACATGTCCTGATGAATGGTTTCAAAGGTGCTAGTCAGTCTAGACTGACAGAGACATTCGTTATTCGGGTTGGCCCCGAGTTCTTTGAGGTAGAGTTCATTTTGAGGTTTCTATACAGTAACCGTGGAGAGCTTAGCCAGGTATTTGAGTGGCAGGATCTTGAGCTGCTCAGGGCGGTCCATTTTAATAATGCCATCAGCGTCATCAATATTGATAAGGGTTCCAGTGCACTCGCGGTCATCTCCAGTGATTACCTTCACCTGAAATAGAATAGCACAATATTAGTGGTTCAAATACACGTGAACATCACACGTGACCTATCTTGGTGTTGTCGTCCGATTTTTACGGCCTGTGGATATGCTCTGGGGGGACTGGGAAGAGTTCCAATTCCTGTCACAAAGACTGCGCACCACAGGTAACCCATGAGCCCAGGTTCGATCCCCGGACGCGGCGCCATATGTGAGTTGAGTTTATTGGTTTCTCGGTCCTCCGGTTGTCCTCCCTCCTCAATAACCAACACGCTAAATTCCAATTCGATCTGCGGGTTAGCCGGGTCCTGGCTTTTATCAGTTCCTATGGTTGTTTCAGGTCCCGTTAGAAATTGAGTTCTCTCTCTTTCAGACAGACGACCAGTGTGACACGAGCCCATGCAGCACACTCCTCACATAATCATTATTATATCTTACTCCCTATTTCTAACTTTACTATAACGCCAGCCCCACTCCCGTGGTAACCTTGTCCTGTTTAGATGGCTCTACAGGGTCTATATTGGTAGCAGCGATACTGATGTCATGTTTATTGTCATCACCTGCCCTCCCTTAGTCCCTATATCTACTATACAAAAAGACAGCACCCTCCCCCTGGTACTTGACTAACCTTGTCCTGTTTAGATGGCTCTACAGGATCTATATTGGTAGCAGCGATACTGATGTCATGTTTTAGTATTGTTATCACCTGCCCTCCCTTAGTCCCTATATCTACTATACAAAAAGACAGCCCCTCCCTCTGGTACTTGACTAACCTTGTCCTGTTTAGATGGCTCTACAGGATCTATATTGGTAGCAGCGATACTGATGTCGTGTTTATTGTCATCACCTGCCCTCCCTTAGTCCCTATTTCTACTATACTATAATGCCAGTCCACCCTCCCCCTGGTACTTGACTAACCTTGTCCTGTTTAGATGGCTCTACAGGATCTATATTGGTAGCAGCGATACTGATGTCACGTTTATGGTCACCACCTCACCTCCCCTCCCTTAGTCCCTATTTCTACTATACTATAATGCCAGTACACCCTCCCCCTGGTGTAGTACTTGACTAACCTTGTCCTGTTTAGATGGCTCTACAGGGTCTATATTGGTAGCAGCGATACTGATGTCGCGTTCTTCATCGTATAGGTATACGGTACACACGGTACCAATGTTTCGCACCACGCCCAACTTATCCATTAGTTGCGGGTCCTGGGTGAACACATAAAGAGCAAGAAATATCAAAATTACGGATCAATCACGCATCAATCACGGTTTCTGGAAAATCCCCACCCACCCACCACTGTTCCACCATAAATGTAATGGTTAATCATTTATACACATGTATACCCAAGGGAGGGGTGGGTGGATAGTTTCCCAGAAATCGTGATTGAGCCAGAATGGAATAGAATGATAAGTTATTTTATTTTCTGTCAAATGGCCAAAAACACGGACGAGGTGATCGCTGCTTCGCTCGGAGGTGAATAGCGGTATATACTTCATGGCAGTGTTCCGTTCCATATAGTCTCCCTGCATAATCATTTTCTCTACTGTTTTACAGTATTATGCAGGGAGACTGTTTGGAACGAAACACTACCATGAAATATATACCTGAAAGGCAAAGGATATCCCATGTTTGAGTAGCCAATCAGAGAACGTGAAAAGCACTATTCACTGGTGTGGTATATACGAATACGTTATATTTCCCCATTTATAACTCTATTTAAGAAATAGAAAACATTTCCCGTGTTTCTATAGAGTTATAGAAACACGAGTGGGAGTTTGGGAGAACGAGAAATGGCAGTGGGAGCACGAGCCCGAAGGGCGAGTGTTTCCACAGCTATTTCGAGTTCTTCAAAACTTCCACAAGTGTTTCTATAACTCTATAGAAACAAGGAGGAAATGTTTTCTATTTCCTTTATAAAATAAACGAATAAAAGCACGGAAATACTCGCTTAATTTGATAACCAAAATGTAAATTCTCACAACTAGTTCAAGCGCGCGCTCAACTGTTTATGTTTCTATAGAGTTATAGAAACACGGCTTACAGCCAATCAGAGCGTGCGTACTATCGAAACTATTTTATAAAGACACATAGAAAGTTGAGCACATGCTAGTTGGGAGAATTTACGTTTTGATGATCAAATAAAACGAACGTTATTCCTTGATTTTCCTCATTTATTTTCTAAAGGAAATTTGTTTCTGTGTTCCCATAGAGTTATGGAAACATTTTGTGGAAAAGATTGGAAGAACTCGAAATGGTGATGGAAACTCTCCCTTCGAGCTCGTGTTCTCATTGCCATTTCTCGTTCCCCCAAACTCCCACTCGTGTTTCTATAGCTCTATGGAAACACGGAATATGTTTTCTATTTCTTAAAGATATAACATACCACAGCTACAGGTAACAGCACGTACCTCGTGATTCTCATTCACGCGTACTTCAATATCTGTGGTAACCCAATCTGCAGGCCCCGGCTGCTCCTCAAGCCCGGCACCTGGGGTGTGTGGATTGTATGCCGGCGATGCTGGGGGAATGCTTCCTCCTGGAGTCGTAGGGTTACCATATCCTGCCGGGGAGGGAGACTGTGTGTAGGGTGAGTAGGTAGGTTCTGAGCCATACATGCCAGCTCCAGGAGTATTGGGTGTATATGGACCGCCATAAGCACCAGGTGTAGCGGGGTTGGGCGTATTTGGCGTGTAGCCCTGAAAACGATAGAGGACAACATGCACTTAAAGCCTATCTTTCAATTACGAAGGATAATCCAATAATCAATATATCGATAACCCAAGGGCTTTCAATAACTTTTGGAGTAAGTCGCCGTTAATAAAAAGTATAGGCTGTATTTGCTTTATTTCAATAGCCTAATCAGCACTGACAGTTGATGAAACTCCGGCACTAGTCTGATTCTAATGAAACAATGTTCTAAAAGTCATTCATAATTCATAAGAGTACAAGTCAACCGTGTGTGCTGAACGACACCACATGATAGCCTCTTCATACCCCTGCATAGATAATCAGTATCTTTATACCAGTGATATAAAACTGATTAATAAAACATGAGTTTTATATCACTGATATACTATAAAAGACACTGCTTGCTCCCAAACAGACAATCGAAAGTGCAATAACCCGGTAAGCTCAAACACAAAGGTTTCCGAGATCACTGTTATGCCAATGCGACCGCACCATCAATTATTTTGCTCTGTACGCACGACATAGCTATAATCAAGAAATTTCATCAATTTCTCAAACATTATCTTTTAGAAGTAACATTTGGTATATAACTATCGAATACCCCGCATCTTTTCCCTTCTTGGCGTAGCCACTCGTAGCCGCGTAGCCACTACCAAAGTATTGCTTCGTTCTTTAAAACTTTGATTTATACGATGCGACTTAGACACAGGCAAGCCACTTCTTATTTTTGACGTGTAGCCACTCGTAGCCGCGTAGCCACTACCATAAGTATTGCTTCGTTCTTTAAAACTTTGATTTATACGATGCGACTTAGACACAGGCAAGCCACTTCTTATTTTTGACGCGTAGCCACTCGTAGCCGCGTAGCCACTACCATAAGTATTGCTTCGTTCTTTAAAACTTTGATTTATACGATGCGACTTAGACACAGGCAACCCACTTCTTATTTTTGACGCGTAGCCACTCGTAGCCGCGTAGCCACTACCATAAGTATTGCTTCGTTCTTTAAAACTTTGATTTATACGATGCGACTTAGACACAGGCAAGCAACCCACTTCTTATTTTTGACGCGTAGCCACTCGTAGCCGCGTAGCCACTACCATAAGTATTGCTTCGGTCTTTAAAACTTTGATTTATACGATGCGACTTAGACACAGGCAAGCAACCCACTTCTTATTTTTGACGCGTAGCCACTCGTAGCCGCGTAGCCACTACCATAAGTATTGCTTCGGTCTTTAAAACTTTGATTTATACGATGCGACTTAGACACAGGCAAGCAACCCACTTCTTATTTTTGACGCGTAGCCACTCGTAGCCGCGTAGCCACTACCATAAGTATTGCTTCGGTCTTTAAAACTTTGATTTATACGATGCGACTTAGACACAGGCAAGCAACCCACTTCTTATTTTTGACGCGTAGCCACTCGTAGCCGCGTAGCCACTACCATAAGTATTGCTTCGGTCTTTAAAACTTTGATTTATACGATGCGACTTAGACACAGGCAAGCAACCCACTTCTTATTTTTGACGCGTAGCCACTCGTAGCCGCGTAGCCACTACCATAAGTATTGCTTCGGTCTTTAAAACTTTGATTTATACGATGCGACTTAGACACAGGCAAGCAACCCACTTCTTATTTTTGACGCGTAGCCACTCGTAGCCGCGTAGCCACTACCATAAGTATTGCTTCGGTCTTTAAAACTTTGATTTATACGATGCGACTTAGACACAGGCAAGCAACCCACTTCTTATTTTTGACGCGTAGCCACTCGTAGCCGCGTAGCCACTACCATAAGTATTGCTTCGGTCTTTAAAACTTTGATTTATACGATGCGACTTAGACACAGGCAAGCAACCCACTTCTTATTTTTGACGTGTAGCCACTCGTAGCCGCGTAGCCACTACCATAAGTATTGCTTCGGTCTTTAAAACTTTGATTTATACGATGCGACTTAGACACAGGCAAGCAACCCACTTCTTATTTTTGACGTGTAGCCACTCGTAGCCGCGTAGCCACTACCATAAGTATTGCTTCGTTCTTTAAAACTTTGATTTATACGATGCGACTTATTTTTGACGTGTAGCCTGTATTTCCTCCCACCAAGGATGCCGTTTTTTTGCGGGGTATTCTGTAGTTACTCCATAATACGGTCACTCATTTTAGAACTATCACTTGTAAAAATCATTAATAATTCATGATGGAAAAACAAAGGAAATCAATTTGCAACAAGTGATATGTAAATCTGATACAGATTCGTCCTGATTTGCATAACATTTTGCTTCGATTTTCTCAGCTCATTTTATCACCAAAATAACTGAAAAACATGGCTCTGTACGTCTAGGCGTTTGATAAGCCATATACAGAATTCGTATCCGTGCTTTATCGGATTAACAAACCCTCGAGCTGAAGAAACTCTTGCTTTCAGCACGAGTTTGTGAATCTGATAAACGGCACGGCCACTTATTCTGTATCTATTACTTAAATAGTGGATTAAGTCTGATTCTACAGCAATATTTTTAGGGGAAAGGAAGGGGTCTGTCATGAAAACAAGGAAAGAAACAAATAAAACTAGTCTGACAATTCTTAACAAGTGAATATAAGACTTGATTGGTAAACACACTAGTGCATGAGTTCACACTAGACACTAAGTTTGTACTAAGTCAACTTAAAGGGGAACTCAACCCTAAAATCAACCCAATGTCTATACAAACATGTATTCGAAATAAATAGGTTCTGCTATTTAATTTTTCTGTGTTGCGCGTCTGGCAAGAGGAAATCCGAAAACCTTCCTCACAGCCTCCGGTATGTACAGACGGCTCAAGTCTTGTAATTTGTGACGTAGTATACGGGGAATAAATTAGTTTTGCCATGCCGTCCCCTACATTGAATAGCAGGCCTAATGGCTTCTAATTGCGGACCATTGTGTTTTCTTTGTTCTAGAGGTGTGATCGTTCTTCCTTGGTATGTGTGACGTACGTTATGGGGAAATTTGCACTGAATTGAGCCGCCACACAATATAGATTTTTCAGCGGAAAATCGAACTTGGAGACTAATTTTCTCCTCATAGACGCGCAACACAGAAAAATAAAATATCAGAACTTATTTCTTTAGAATACATCTTTGTAAAGACGTTGGGTTGATTTTAGGGTTTAGTTCTCCTTTAAGGCCAAGCCAAGCTATGTCAGACTAAGTCGACTTAGGCATTCATACACGTATTTATGCGAGAATTATTTCCAGTCAAACCTGTCATGGTGCAATGACGGGGATGCAGTAATTTGTCTGATTTTTATAAAAATCCAGACGTGTGACATCTGTTTATGTCAATCACATTCACTAAGCAAGTCCAAAGTCATGTTTGAAGAAGTCTTGAGGCAGACTTAGTGCCTTTGAGTTTGCAAGCGTTAATGACTCTAAGCCAAAAATCATGCATTTATCGCATAGCAGTTCACACCTGTTTTTTTGTTTCACTAAGTCGACTTGAGGCGTAAGACAGAGTTAGTGGCATCACAAGCTTACCCCAACAGGTGACGGTGTCGATGCATCAAACCCATAGTCAAACTCGTCATTGTGTGCTGGCGTATTAGGCTGCGTGGGGTCCCAGGCTCCACCGTGGAGTGGTGTTCGCGAGGGGTCCTGGGAAGGTGTCATGGAGCCATAATGAGGAGTGCGACTTCCTGTGAGAAAAATACCAAGAAAAACAAAGAAACTGGGTGTCTTCACTGTCAACTAAGACAGAAACATGAAAATTTCCACACATTTATAACTAGTAACATTTCCGCTGTAAAGGGGCACTGTCAACTAAGAGATAAACTTACAATAACTGCTCAGATTAGCAGTGTGTGCTTTCCAGCTATTCTGGAGAAAATCTAACGCTATTGTGACGAAGGTTGGCAAAGATTTGGGTGGATGAAAATACTATTTAGGGAGAAATTGAGAGCAAGTTGATTTTCATCCACGAACTCAGTGGACAAATATAACGTTGTGAAAGCAGAATTTTGAAATCCACTTTAATCTTTGCCATCCTTTCAAGTTGAACGGAGATCCGGGTGCGCAAAGCCTGAATGGATAAATGACTGGCCTATCACACGGCTGATAAGTCAGCAAACGAGTGGCTTAACTACTATTTTATTCCAGTGTTATAGATGAACACAAAAAAGATCAGAAAGTGTTATTTAACACTGTGACTAATATGCTACATAGAACCACGGAAAAACTGTACCCTACATGTGACTCTGCCAACCAACTAGCAAATGATTTTGCCAACTTTTTTGCTGATAAAATTATAAAGATCAGGAGCGACTTATTATCATGTGCCTTACCTGATTTCCAAGAACTGAACAGTTACTTGCCAGTGAAAAAGTTTGCTAAGTTTACCTTAGTTACTGATGACCAAATGGCGACATTAATAAGTTCTAATGTGTCCAAATCCTGCTGCTTAGACCCAGTCCCCGGTCGAGTTCTCAAGAACTGTTTTGATTTGTTGCTTCCTGTTATCACCAAAATCGTTAATCTGTCATTGGCTACTTGTGTTATGCCTCGCAGTTTAAAGGTTGCTGTCTTAGATCCTCGTCTGAAAAAAACATCATTAGACACTGAAGAGTTTGGTAATTTTCGCCCTATATCTAACTTAAAGGTCATATCGAAAGCCATCGAAAAATCTGTTGCGAGTCAAGTTAATGAACATATTGATGAAAACAACTTGCATGAGATCCTTCAATCTGCATATAAGAAGCAACATAGTACTGAAACTGCACTTACTAGAGTACACAATGATGTTCTCCGAGCACTAGATGGTCAGCAATCTGTTATACTTCTCTTATTGGACTTATCGGCTGCGTTCGATACGGTGGATCACCAAATTTTGTTAAAAAGAATGGCTAACCGATTCGGTCTGATTGATGATGTGCTTGCTTGGTTTGCATCATACTTGTCAGAGAGAAAGCAGTTCGTCAGTGTGTCTGGTGGCGTTTCAACGCAACACGACTTACTATTTGGACTTCCCCAGGGCTCCGTGCTCGGACCCATGCTCTTTTTATTATATACAGCACCACTCGCAGACATAATCCGCAATCATGGAATGGGTTTTCATCTTTATGCAGACGACACCCAAATTTATATTTCGTTCAGGTCCTCAGAGGCAGACTTGGCTAGGGCCAAAGTAGAAGCGTGCACCCAGGATATTGACCAGTGGATGTCACGGAATATGCTTAAAATGAATAGGGGCAAAACCGAACTTATGATTCTAAATGCGCGACATCGTCCCCTACCCCCTATAACTTCCGTTTCTATCTGTGGCGAGGTTATTGAACCCTCTGCCACCGCTAAGAATATTGGTGCAAACTTCGACTCAGCCATGTCCATGGAGTGCCAGGTCAATGAAATCTGTAAATCGGCATTTTTTCATCTACGAAACATATGGCGAATACGAAAATATATATCAGTGCACTCGGCTGAGATACTAGTGCATGCCTTTATTACATCACGGCTGGATTTCTGCAATTCATTACTTTGTGGACTGCCAACACAATTGATCCAGAAACTTCAGAGTGTCCAAAATTCAGCAGCCAGATTAATATGCATGACAAACAAGTACGACAATATTACACCCGTTTTAAAGGAGCTACATTGGTTGCCAATAGAATATAGGATCAGTTTTAAGATATTATTACTTACATATAAGTGCCTGAATGACACAGCTCCTATTTATCTGAAAGATCTAGTCCGTCCTTATGTACCGAAACGGCAACTAAGATCTGCCTCTAAGAACTTGTTAGAATTTGCACCATATAACTTGAAAGGGTATGGCTATAGAGCCTTCTCTGTGTCCGCGCCTAGGCTCTGGAACTCACTACCGGACTTTATAAGAGACTACCAAACAGTTGAAAGCTTTAAAATACATGTTAAGACTTATCTTTTTAGACAGGCATATTTTTAAATTTTTAAATTTTTAAAAAAATATTTTTTCTTAAGATTTTTATTTTTATATTATATGTAAAGCGCTAATGGGCTGTAGGGAATTGGCGCTATATAAATGTATTATTATTATTATTATTACTAAAGAACTGAATAAATATGAGTTTTTACCACAATATCTTGTGAAATGACAATGCCATGTTATGGTAAATAGAGCCAGGGGTGAACGCTGACCACTCAAAAGCTGTATGTACTCTGATTGGCCAGCAAAAAATATCCATTGTGCTGGTTATCAAAATGGTCTGTAAATATTACAGGATGTTATAATATTTATAGGAGCATCCCAAGAACACACAATTTCATGGGTTAAAGTGATTTTCGTATAATGCATTCTGGGGCAGGAGCACCGTGTAGATCGAATTTTATATTATAAAACAAATAGAAGCTGGTTCTCTATGTCCTAGAAAAATAATGTACTTTTGAGGTCTTGAAAAAAACTGCTGAATGAATTTGCATTCTGCTCTTGCACCGCAGCTTTTCAAGACCTTTAGCGTGCATTTTTTTAAGTAATGGTCCGCGCAAGAGGTAGGCATATGCATGGAATGTAAAAAGGTGCTAATTGTGGTATTGTTTCAATCTTCCACCTCATTGGCTTAGACATTAAAATCTATCTAAACTTGAAGAAGAATATTATTTGTTCTCATTTTGTAAACAGATTTGAATTGCATCTAGTGAAAACACTCAAAACTTTCAATATGACGAACTTTCAATATGGGGAACATTTTTAAATTGAACGTTTTCTTGGTTATTGTTTTGCACTCTTCTGATTGGACAAAATGTTTTCACACAAAAGAACTCTACCTTTAAAATGCATTTTTAGTGGATATAATTTCAGAAATTTACGAGTTAAGGGTTGATGAGTTGTCAGTATGAAAAACAGAAAATACTAAAGTGGGGAAAGCAAATTGCATCTGAACAATAGAATTGTGCCTACCTCTTGCTCGGACTGTTACTTAAATAATAATTGCTCCAAGTATGCGTGTTCGGATTGGCTGGAAATCATGTTTCTATTTAACAATTAGTCTACGAGCTCGAAGTTTCTATCGGCTGATAGTTGACGAGGAGCGTAGCCATAGAAACTGAGAGCAAGTAGACTAATTGTTTTAGTAGAAACCAACTAGTCTTAAACTGAAACAAGAATTATTTGTACTTTGACGACTTGGTCGCCATTGTGTTGCTTTTGAAAGCCAGCTATTTCACTAAGCTTAGCCAATCAAATTGCAGGATTCGCGATAGAACACTAGTTGGTTTCTACTAAAACTCTATAGAAACATAGGAAGTTGAGTGCATGCTTGGGCTAGTTGGGAGAATTTACATTTTGATGATCAAATAAAACCAGTGTTTTTACTCGTTTATTTAAGAAAAGGATTTTTTTGTGTGTCCATAGAGTTACAGAAACACCTGTGGAAGACTGGAAGAACTCGAAATAACAGTGGAAGTAGCAGTAAGTCACCCTCAGGCTCTTGTTCCCATTGCCTGTTCTCTTTCTCCAAACTTCCTTTCATGTTTCGATAACTCTATGGAAACCCAGAACATGTTTTCTAATGATTTCTTAAATCCCTTCTATCCCAGGGTGTTTTTGAAGTGTTGTATAAAAGAGACTTGAAGGCTCAATGTGATTGACAGTACCCCTTTAGGCCACAAATACATTACTTACCATCACCATGTGTAGGAGTCTGTGAGCCATACATGGGTGTCCGTGATCCATGCATAGGTGTCTGGGAGCCATACGTGGGTGTCTGGGAGCCATACATTGGTGTGCGGCTATATCCTGACATACCAGCCTTCGTAGGACCACTGAGGAATAAGAATGCCAGCATTAAATTCAATATGGGTCGATTTAAAAAAATGATGTCTAAGTCTGAAATATTGTCTATGTATTTTACAGAGGTGTTCAAAATAATAGATAGATGGTGTCCGATATTTAGGGTTCAATTCAATAATCGGTCCTACAAAACTAACAGAATACAACTTCAACAATAATATAACAAACTGTGGTGTCCAATAGAAACGTAACATAACCATACCCGGCCCACAGTTAACACTTGACAATGAACTGCTAGATAGAAAACCTCATTTTCCGTACCTGACGATCGTGAGTCGACTTCTATCCACTGATATGGTTTTGCAATTGCTGTGTAACTCCACCCTTGCAGTGGTCTCAGTTGCATCCTTCACAATCCCAATATAACCTGCAAACAGTCATACAAATAGGGATTAGATGGCATGTATTTACCAGGTATTTAAAATACATAAAGGATTTTCTTATACGTACTACTGCTAGCTGCCTGACTAGTCTAGCCCTGTTTGGTTATTTTGGTACTACTGCTAGCTGCCTGACTAGTCTAGCCCTGTATGGTTATTTTGGTACTACTGCTAGCTGCCTGACTAGTCTAGCCCTGTATGGTTATTTTGGTATTACTGCTAGCTGCCTGACTAGTCTAGCCCTATATGGTTATTTTGGTACTACTGCTAGCTGCCTGACTAGTCTAGCCCTATATGGTTATTTTGGTACTACTGCTAGCTGCCTGACTAGTCTAGCCCTGTATGGTTATTTTGGTACTACTGCTAGCTGCCTGACTAGTCTAGCCCTGTTTGGTTATTTCAGTACTACTGCTAGCTGTCTGACTAGTCTAGCCCTATATGGTAATTTCAGGTAGCTAGTACCTAATTTCTTGAATTTACTTTTCCTTCATTATTCTTAAATCATAACTATATTTATTTTCACTCTTATAATGGGGGGAGAGCAGATTTCGAATGAGTAGGGAAGTTATGGCAATGACTTACGGCATGGTTACTTTTCGGCATGCCATGACATTTTAAAAAAAATTCCTATTGTTTTTGTCCTTCTAATCCAATCAAACTACAGAGTTACGGTAAAGTAAGTTACAATACGGTTACAGTAAGGCTATGAACATGCCATATATTTGTCCCACTCATATGAAATCTGCTCTATTATGCTTACTACTACCACTACTACTACCGCTACTACTACTACAACTAATAATAATAAAACAAAATGTTTAACCCATTGTCTACTGGGCCTATTTGGGTTAAATTAGTGAAATCCAGAGTGCTAACTCAACCTTCCCCAAGTTGTGGCCAGTCCTGGTCAGTTACATACTCTGATCAACTATAAGTGACTCAAGCTTCTCAAGAATGCCATTCGGGAGGATTCTATGAGATGGCAATGAAAACTGCTCTAATTTTACTCAAATCAGCCAAAGGACATCCTGAAGTCTGGAAATTACTTTGCTTGCTTTAGTAAGCTTTGTGAGTGGTTTTCATTGCATTTTTTCTCGTGTTTCTGCCTTTGACACACCAAAACCTAAATGAAAACCCTGCCTCTCTCCAGTTGGTGATCTTTTTACCCTGCCAAACTGAGAGGACTGTGTTTTTGGCTAGTTGAGGTGTGAATTTGGGGCAAAAGCGCTTCTCTTTGTTGTAGGGCAAAAAGACTTAAAGTGCCAATAAAATGAAAAAATGAATCCCGTTTTTATTTTTATTAATTCTAGGTTTCTCTTAGTCACTTTGTACAAATAAAAATCAATATGGAGAGTGAAAAAAAATAATTTTCCATATCAAAGTCTGGCGGAATTGCCAAAATTTTTATGTCATTAAAGATATGGTAATCGCATGCGTGACGTCACAAGGTGTACTCATTTATATTCGTCCCCATAAATACTACAAAATAAGTGCATTTTTGCCCAGTTTTCAATTTAAATATGTAATACTTCGAGAAACCTTGAAGATGGCCATAATTTTTTTTATAGAATCCTTGCAGTCGGCTTTGTGAATATAAATGAGTACACCTTGTGATGTCACGCATGTGATTAGCATATCTTTAACAGCATAAAAATTGTCGCCAGATTTCGCCAATTCCACCTGACTTCGATATGAAATAAAATTATGTTCGTGCTCTCCAAATTGATTTTTAATTGCACAAAATGGCTAAGGGAAGTCTATAATTTAATAAAATAAAATAAAAACGGAATAGATTTTTTCATGTCATTGGCACTTTAAGAGTTAAATAAAAGGGGGAACCCCTTGTCACATTTTTGTTCATTACCCAGAATGCATTTGGGGATTGGTGTGAAAAGGAATGGACTTTTGAGCCAGTATTGGTGAAATTTAAAGAAATGAAAAAAACATCACAAAAACAAATTTATGCATTCTTCTCCAAAGATTGGAGTTAATTGATCAATGTTATAGCCCAGGCAAGTCATCCATTATTTCAATGGTGTGTGCTTGTTTTTATTGGGGCGGTTTCGGGCACCGTAGAATTAAATGCGTAAACCAAGTTAAACCTTGTCTGCAAAAAGTTGTGTTATCAATGGGGGCCGTGGGATCTAAAAATAAAAATAAAAATGAGTACAAAAATGTTTGCAAATGTCTCGAAACATCAACCAGTTACCTTTGTATGGTCCTTGACAAATTCTAACAGTCTGAGCAATGAGTGTCATGTCTCTTCCTCCACGCCCTCTGCCACGCCCTCTACTAATAGCCCTTGGTGACTGACCTCCTCGCACACCTCCACCTACCGCAAGATAATCAGTATAATTATAATAATTAACTAATTATGCATTACTCTGATGAGCTATAGCCTCTCATGGAAGGCCAGTTCTCAAGATGTCAACTGCAATAACGTGGCATTGATTCAGGGTTTGTGTTTGGATGTTGTTTTACAAGTTGTAAGTACAGAGTGCCATAGATACAGTACTGGAGCCATGATACACCCTTTACAGGACATGGCCATGTGACCTTGTTAGCTTGTCAATAAAAAAACGGTGCTAGGACAACATGGATGCTAGCCAGCCACATACCAGTAAACTCTTGCCATTCCTTCAGTTTTAAAGATATGAACTTAAAACTTGTGCTGTTTACTAATTGTGGCTCACTCTTTCCATTTCTGGCATCCGTGTTATTCTAGCAGCAATAACAGTAAACTGTTAGACCTTCACGTCTTCTCGTATAATGATGTAAAATCGTAGAACTAAGTCAACAGAGGGCTATGTGGAAGATTACTAAGCTACATGTTTGCGGTGAATATGTTACAATATAGAAATAAAGTGACTTGACTTGACTTTACCTCCATCCCGTGCTGGACTTGTGAGTCTTGGTGAAGATGGAGCAAATGTGTTAAACCCTCCAAAGGTTGTTGATGCAGCCTTCAAGTGAAAAATAATTACTAATAAAATAACATTAACTTGCACAATCAACATCATAAGCACGGATTAATGTAATTGAAAATGATGATTATTATAATCTTGAAAACTTTACTAACAAATAACAATATTTATTAATACCTTTCCACCTCCAGCCAGTGCAAGATTCCGAGTTCTACAGACAATGATTCCACTGTTTTCTATCACCATTTTAGAATTCAAGAAGGCGAAGCTACGGTAAAGATGCTTGATTTCCCCCTGCAGACCCTGCAAACCATAGAACAATCAAAAGTATAGAACTTATTTACAGCTACAAATGTATGTGATACCAGTAACTCAGACAATTACAACAGTCTTTTGAAAGTGCTTCATATGTTTCAATTGACAGTTCAAAATCCACAATGTGTTGGGAAAGTACAATGCAACTGTTTGCATAAAAAGAAAATAAACTCCAACAGCATATCAAATCTTACAGAATGAAATTAAATGACATACTGGGCCCGGTTCCTGAAAGCCCGATTAGTGCTAATCCTGGATTAACTCTCAACAAAACATATTAGTTGTCATGGTAAATAACTCCGGATTAGCGCTAATCGGGCTTTCAGGAACCGGACCCTGATTGATGGCATTCCTTTTCTCTCAATTGGCTAATTAATTGAGTGCTGAAATTGGCAAGGCCAATTTATTGGGAAACTCTGAGACACAGGTTTTAGAGTCTGCATTCATTTATTTGTAATAATTACAGGTCTTGCATGAGATCAATATCTGTAATAATTTACAGATATAATACAGTAAAATGTCAAACATTATTTGTGTTTAAAACATGTTGATCATAAAACAGTAAATAATAATACATTTATAGTACATGTATGTTACCAGTAACTGAAAGTGTGTCATCTCCTTACCATATGCGATCCATCTATGACTTTTACAATATCCTTGACTTGAATAGAATTCTAGACAAAAAGTCATAACAAAATCATTTGATAAATAAAATATGAGTCAGTGGCATGGTTTCAATAACGTTTAGGGTGCATTTGATTGACCTTATTCCAGAATAAGAATAGATGGAACAGTCTCTGGAAAGCACTGGTTCAGACACATTTTGCACTGTAAGCTACAACTGCTCACTGACATATGATATTCAGGACATTTAGTACTCCAACGCCTAAACAATTACCCCAATATATTGATTTAAAGTTATCATTCTGTGTATTCTTAATCTGGAATATGGTCAATCGAATGCACCCTTATATCAGGAGGTACTAAAGAAAAAGTAGGCAGCTGATGGAAAAAGGTGGCAAAATAATGAAACTCTTTTTGATTAATTATACAAAAAGGTAAAAATTGGTAAAATGACTGATATAAGGCTGAAATATTGATTTTAATGACACAAGATGTGGGCTGATATAATGCACTTTCAACAATTGTACATGTAGAATCATTGTTGAACACTTTAAGTGTCTTACCTGTTCAGAATCCAGTGCCACAGCCCCTTTGTTTTCTTTCCTCCTGCCGACAGCTTGGTGCTTCACCTGTATGATTTTCCCATGCTGATTCAAGATGACAAAGGTATCTCTGTCTAATCGAATGATCACACCAACAGTCTGAGGGCTGCAAACACAAACAGACACAATACAACACTCAATACAGGGCCCAGACTTAACTTCTCAGACTCATGAATAACTAATGATATTTTTAGTCAATCATTGAACTGTACTTGTATTCCGTCACATGCATGGCTTTGATATATTTGATCAGATTTCCAACACAAGTGACCAATATTAATTAATTGCTTAATCTAAATATTAGTTACATTACATCATGGGTATGGAAAAGTTAAAGAAAATGGGTGGAAATAAAAACAGCTCTATTGCCTTGCTAATTAACATTACCCTTGGCTACAACTTACAGTGAATAATGAAGGGGGAATCAATGTTTCATTATTTTCAAATTGCCAATTTGCCCAATGACTGTGTGTCCCAAATTAGTTGGGTCAGCTCAAAGGTTAACCACTTATTAAGGCCATCCCAGTAAAATGTTTTTTTTCGTCATTGCCCTCTGTTTCATGATGGTGGGTCGGTTGGTCAGGCAAAAAAAAGTCACCAGGGGGTCTGGAACCAAGTAAAGTCAGCTTGAAGACTCATACAAAATGTTATGTATTAATCAACTACTTAATCCTCTACTAGTTATGGACTGACAATTTGCATGAGAAAAACAAGAAACTAAATATAGAAAGCATAGAAAAGATGTGTACCGGTAGTTATGATTTTTTTTCTCATCAATCTTTTTTTTTTTACCTTTCCAAAAAAATTGGGTCGGTTGGGAGATGGTATTAAAACAATACATTTTATTGGGATGGCCTAACAAGCATTAGTTTAAACCAACCAGTGGACTATTACAAATCCTGCATTCCGATTGGCTACCCTACTATAGGTCTATTTGTGATAGCCCACGGTAGAGAAAAACTGCATGCATTTTCATGAAATAATAACATGTTTTCAACTTCAATTTGTTTCTTTCTATTATTTGCTACTGTCCGACTAGTTAGTTTATACTAAAACAATTAGACCTCTCACCCTCATGGGCTACAAGTTAAATATTTTCGGCTGCGCCTCATGGGCTATTGACTCGTAACCCATTCGGCTGCGGGTCTAATTGTTAAGTATTGCACATGAATGTTTTATGTCATGGACAGGTATATTTTTTATACTGTCTGTACTTATTTTACGTACTCTAGCTGTACAAGGTCGCCAAACTGATGCTGTCCCATGGAGTCAACACCACTGCTCCTATCAGAACACAGCTGCAGATCCTTAGGTAACACTTTGAGCTACAAGACAAGCAGTAATGTCATTAGATTTACAAAGTCTAATATAATTATACATAATGCATACAGAATACAATCAGATCTTTAAGCATGAACTGTCAATTGATCCTTCAAGTTCCTTTAAAACAAAACTACAAAAATAGCCTGATAGAAGAGAAATACCATGCAAATGTCCTGATATGATTTTCAAACTTTTTTGATAGAGGATGGCAAAGATTAAAGTGGATGGCAAAAGCATATTCTACAAACTTGACTTCAGTGAACCAGTTTAACGTCGCTCTAAATTTCTCTTAAAAGCAGTATTTTTCATGCACTCAAATCTTTGCCATTCTTCATCAACATTGTCTCAATTTTTGTCCAGTATACCTGGAAAGCATACTCTGCATGTCTGAGTAACTAGCTATTTTTGTCCGTTGTTATGACAGAGTTGATCATTTGGGGGTTGACAGTGCCCAGTTAAAGAAAGCTGAATAACTGAAGAACAAAGAGACCACCACCTACCTCATGCATGGTGAGATCTGAGAAGAGCACAACACTGTCCTCTACCCTGACGATAAGACCTGTGTCACCTTCATAGCGGCCACCTATGACTTTGACATGATCACCCATCTTGAAGTGCTTCTCCAGTTCCTGTGCTGTAAACTCCAGGGGATCCTAAATAAAGATAGCATAGAGTGTTACACACTGCGATGGTCTACACATTTGTTAATGCCAGGCCTAGTTACAACAATAGGCCATTTGCATCAGTGGTCACTTGTCAATCAGAAATATTGGTGCTAGCACAAAATGGATGCCAGATATGGAACGAGTGTGCCAAAATTAGCAACAGATACTGACACACACTTCATTGTAATAATATTATAATTATAATAATTAAACTTGAATCAATTTTTTTTTAATCTCAAAATTTAAGAGTGTTTGTGAGGCTCTGGCTTGCAGCCCAGCTCACAAACTGTGTTCAATTTAAAGAGGTTCTGCCCGCAGCCAGACCAACACTTTGGTTCTTAAAATAACAAAGGAGAACATGCATGCTGCCTTTGTGAAACAATAATTATTTCATTTTCAAACTGCAAATGGTTTGACTTTCACATTTTCTCGGATAATGATGTAAAATCATAGGTCCCACATCAGACTCAAATATATCAGTCTCAAGAGACTGTCACAAGTTCCTGCGAGAAATACAGTTGCAGCTTTACTTTAATTTAATACCAGCATTGTGTAAAGGGTATTTAACAGATTGTACATAGACTCATTGCATAAATGGCATCCAATTTGAATAACCATTGTTTAGGAGTATTTAGTCTCACATTCATGTGAAAATTCTTTTGTGTGGAAAGGAACACAAGGCTAAAGTCTCCAGGACAATAACTATTTCAATTGGATGCTATTTAATATGCAGTATCCCTTTCAACTGACCAACTAACCTTGAGGTCCACATGGTTAGGCATAATAGTGACTTTATCACCATCAATGCTGAGTACTTTGCCTTTTAAGTTCATGAGCTCTCCCTCAGCTACTATGACCACATCACCAGGACAATAAGTCTGCCGACCCTCATCACTGTCCTTCAAGGTTTTCACAGGTACTAATACTATCATTAAGGACAGTCTCAAGACAGATTATTGTATTCATTACTGACTGTTATGATCCTTATCAGTAGTAGAATGAGGGAGGCGATTAGATACCACCTCGAAAATCCTTCCACACCAACCTCAAAAATTCTTGACCTTGGGAATAAGGGTGTCAATTAGATACCACCTTCAAAATCATTAGATACCACCTTGAAAAATCCTCATCCAGAGAAAACCGAGCTCCTCCCTAGAATCCCCCCACTCCCCTGGAGAAAACGAGGCTTAAGGACATGAGGTCCCCTAATGTACATATCACGTGTGACCTTGACAAGGGGATCCAACGCAGTACTAAGGTCATGGTTTAGTTGTGACCTTAGATGCCTTGGTGTTGACTCTGCTCAGTTGGGCTATACTGTCCAATGCACTACCACGCAGAGTTAGCTGGGCATCCGCCATGATGAAGATGTGCATGTTCAAGGTCCCTGCACTCCCGGGGAGTGGCAGAATTTGGGGAAGGAGCTTGGGTTTCTCTGGGGGATTTTGGGGATTCTCTGGAGGATCTCAGTTTTCTCTGGACAGGGATTTTTCAAGGTGGTATCTAATGATTTTCAAGGTGGTAACTAATTGACACCCTTATGCTCAAGGTCAGGAATTATTTTCATGTGTATGGCATTAAAGGGGCTATGTCATGGTACTGCACATGTCGAGTAATTGCTCATTTAGTGGCTGTTAATTGGATACAAACAGTCAAACTTCCCTCCCTCAATGCTTGATTGAAAGGATTTTCAATATTTCCCCTGGAGACTGTTTATATACACAGTTTGTTAGTTATTTTTGCATATTTGCTTTCATTTTAAGCATCCCACATGGCAGAGAGGTTCGTTAGTTCATTTCAAAATCAGTGGAAATAGCTCTTTCCGGCCCGGAAAAACGAATGTAAAGTCTTACCGTGACACAGCCCCTTTAAAAGTGGCCACTTACCTAATATAATGGGCTTTATCAGTGGTTTCAATAGGTGATGATTTTCTCCATCTACTTTGGAGATTTCACTACCTACAGTATACTTTTGCAATTTGAATCCCCTAGAGGCTCGGGTAGGCACCTCTTAGTACCCTCATTCCAGCAGCCACCTACTTTTTCTTTAGTGCCTTCTACTTTAAAACTTATTGAAACCACTGTTTGTTATACCTTTTGCTTCATGCTTTTAAAATATAAATGTTTTATGAAACGGCTGTATACAGCTATATACCTATTTCCCATAAAGTGTTCTCCTCAGACTTTTCTTCAAGGCAACATTCTCATTAATATTCATACATTTTCATTAATATTTATAAATTTTCATTAATCTTCATATGGTTTGCTTTGATTCTGTGTGTCCACAATGAAAATATTGAACCAGTCACACTTAATCCGGCCAGGGCTGCCAGTTACCGGCAATTGGGAATTTCAGGTCAGCAGAATTATTAGAATTCATGTACATGAACTGCATGGATCATTATCTGTGGTTTGTGTTAAATTAACATTGTAAATAAAACATTATTGGCTTGGTATGAGGATGAGGCAAGTCGCCAAGCCAGCATGGCATATTGGTAAAGCACCCGTCTCTGCAGACATGCAACCTTAGCATACCCAGGTGGCTGAGTTGGTTGGTTCTCTTTCTGACTCCAACGGTTTTACATCTGCTTGCTGGTTTTTCCACCCAATCTTAACTAATTCAAACTGGTTAGAGCTGTGCTCCAAGGTCACATATGAACTGGTGCCTTCATATGCTTTCAATTTAACCTGATGACCTGAACCATTTCTGTACTTGAAGCAGTGATAAGCAAACACTGTTTCTACATGTATATGTATAAACAACATCTGCAAGACTCTTACTATAATACTTATAACTACTATTGTTTCAATAAGCCCAGTCTGGGGTTAAGTAATTAACAAGTTTTATGTCAAGGATACTGTCTAGTTCGACATCTTCTGGGGCAGCTTCAAACTTTTCTAATTCCTGTAGCGTTGGCTTTATTCCTTCAGTCACCTGGAGAAACAACAATGGTACATATATCTTCAAGTTTTCCACTTTTGATTAGGAGAAGGACACTTGTTTTAATTTAAATGTTGTGTAAAAAAATATGCTCATACGAAGGGATGTTTATTTCAAAGAGAATGTTGACTACCATAACACCTGGTTCTCACTAATGACATACATTGTAAGCATAAGCAATATAAATGTACGCAGACACAGTAATACATTGATCATTAGTGGCACATTGCATCTGCTGCTTATGATTATGTCACTATTGAAAACCAGGCTTACTGAACCGAGCTTAAAATTAATGCATCAACTGTTCACCATTGCATTAGCCTGTACAATACTTACAATTGCAGACATGGCTAGTGTCTTGTACAGATATCCAGCTCTGTAGCGACCTCCCTCAAACAACATGAAGTCACCATCTTGAGTTATCTCTCCACCAATACCCCTGTACAGGAACAAATAGAATTGTTACATACTACATGTAGCTAAGTAATTTTGCAAGATACAATTGGTCAAGTTGCAGTCCATAACTTCCTGTACAGACCTTCTGCCCACTTTTGGCCTCAAGGAAAATGAAGAAGCCATATAATAAATATCTTATTAACTTCATTTGCTCAGTCTGTACCATAAGTTATAGATCCTTGTTTCCCCCCTCTTTTTATGGCCTGTGCGCTTTGCGCTTGGACCATAAAATGAGGGGGAAACTTGGTCCATAACTAATAGTACGGACCTCACACTCAATTAATAAGAGGTATTTAATGCAAATCATTATTAATAATATATTCCAAGAACATTAAAATGCAAGTAGTGCCATAATACAACATTAACTCTTTTTGCCCCAAATTCTATTTCTGATATTATTTCAGTTGTCTAAATTAGTTTTCTTCACGTGGCAGGAGCAGCAATTAAACTTATCTAGAATAAACGCTACCCAAATTGCAGGACCATATTGTTAGTAGTACTTTTCTCTTTGGAGGGAGTTGATTCAGCTTATTACGTCACAGGATCCACGAAAAGTAACCAAAAGTAGGAATTAAATGCCAGAAATATTACAAAATTTGCAAGATTAATACCTTTTGTGAGAAACAAACACAACAGTACAATATTATATTTTTATTTTTTTTAACATGATATTTGCTCTACTTTTTAAATGTCACTATTTTTTTGGTTTTATATATTACCTCATTGCCATATAATATAAGTCAGCTAAGACTATGCCATATGAGCCATTGACCCTTTATCGTCATGTGCAAGACCATACGATGTACACTGCATTTCATAAATGGTATCATTTATTTAAAATTTAGAAAGCCCTTTTACAATTCAATATTATCTATTCCTAAAAGACTATATTAACATTAGGGGTGCTGCACTTTATGTTTGGAAGTGTACTTTACCTTATTGAATCAGCGTCAAAGAGTTTCTGAGGAGGTTTTCTCTTTCGTTTTCTCTTTTCTGGATCCTAAAACATAAGAACACATGGATTTTGTTGGAATTTTATACTTACTCTATCTGTCGTATTTCAAAGTAATTGGCACTTTCTCAATGTAATTGGCACTAAAAGCTATTATTCATTATCGGCCATTATTCGCTATTATAGCCAATGACAGATAAGCTTTGGGCAAGGTGAAGAGCTCCAATAACGTTATCCATTATCGGTCTGTTATATCCAATGAGAGTCAGATTATTCAATAACGGATAATGACAGATAATGGTGGTCATGTTATTGACTTATGTTATCCAAAATCACCAATAACAATTCAGAATCAGAATAACTAAGATTCTTCCCAAATTTGAAATGTCTGAGTAAAAACAGAATATAGAAGTAAATTTGATCCTGCTCTCAACTGTTGTTTTAAACATTTTGCGTGTCGCTTTATCTGGCGATAACACACGACATGAAAGAAGTCAGTAACGGTTATTTAACGCGGGATATGAATTCGTCCAACAATAATACTTCGTTTTTTATAAAACCAATAAACCCAAAACTAATAATCTGCTAAAGAAGTAGAACAAGTTTAACACATCCACTGGAACTGAAAATATCTATCCTGAGACGGGATGTAATTTCTTGTGTCAAAATACGCTCTTGATCCTGTCACCGATCGAAGTCTTAAACGATCTGTATGTCGCAAGATTTGGTATCTCAGCTCTGTGATGTAAACTGAAGTTTATTGTTGTACTTATAACTTAAAAATTAGTTTGCATGCAAAAGAAACACTTTATTGTTAACTTGGTAAGAAACACAATCATTATGATCTTGATACAACTTTGATGCCGAAAATAATGTGTAAAATTGAAGCCGTGAGCAGAGAAAAAATGGAAAATGATTTTCGCTTGTGTTAATCACCACTTATAGAATGCGATGTTTTCTTTGTTTGGCACTTTATCTCCCCGGGTTTATTTCAGTTTTAATTTCGACACGTACGTATACGTTGCTGTAGTTTATTACTCGGATCGCGTAAGCGCAAGCGGGTCTGTTGTGAGAGCAATTGCTGTTTTATCTTAATCGCACGGTCGTAGACTAGAAGGAGACATGTGAAAGGTCACACGAATACTAACAACAACCGGTGTCAGTTTCGCCTTTCGTTCACGCCTTTTGTCAGTTTCGTAAACATGCGGCTATGTATGTACATGGCTTGCAAATAATAAATATCAAAGTGAACTGGCTACGCAATTTCAAAGAAGGTCCCGATGGAAAGAAAACGTTTTCATGAAACAGCTAAATAATTCTAATGCAGTTAATAAAGGATATTTATTTTTATTTTTATTTTTTTGAAAGTGGATTTTTACCTTCTAACAACAATTCGGAAAGCAAGTATAAATGAGTGAATCAACTGCTTCTGCTCCACATATTCGCCTTCGTGGCCGTTAAGCTATTTACCTCCAAGTCTCTCCAGGAGTCTTCTTTCCAGCCTCTGACCATCTCGACCCGCATAACACTTGAGTTAAACTTTGACGGAATTAGCTTTCTCCCGCCAGTCAGTAATTGGCGGTAAACTCGAAGGCGAAGCTAAAGTTCAACACACACATTCAGAATTGTTACAAGCCTGGGATAACATTCACATTTCAATCCTTATTGAATCCATTTGTGTTTCTTGTATTCCCTTCTGAGAGTCATGTTTCACCATTTAGTTCGAGGGTAGCCGTAACCGAAGTATAGAGAACAATATACGCAGTGTCCCCATTTCAATTCAGTGTATAACGTGTAACACTATATTAATTTTTCGATAAAGCATTTTTCCTCCAGGTTCTCCGATTACAATCACCCAAAATTTGAATTGGAACTAGGAATGTACATGCACGTTTAAAACGAGCTACTTGAAGCTCCAAAGAAATGCTACGTAGATAAATTATACGAGTGTGCAACCTGTTAAACTGGTTGACCTCAAAGACGAGTTTGCATGCCCTAATGCGCGATTTTAAAAATAGACTGTAAGCTCCAAGTCAGAACATACCTTGCTCCCAGAGGTTTTCTCCGTTGGAGAAGCGGCTCAGTCTTCTTTCACGGAGAAAACCTCTGGGACCAGGATAACAAAGAACAAATAGAAAGGAGAAAAGTTATTAAATATCTACACTGAAACGTAACCCGTTTATATTAAAACACTTTTAAGATGCGTTTTCGGCTTCCGTTCCGTACATATTAGAACGATGAAACGGTGTGATCCGGTTTTGATACAAAACAGATTTTTTTAAACAGTTCCCAAAGTGGAGGTTTTCAAGGAAAACGCAGCTATCATTTTAATGTGGATAATAATAATAAAACTTTATTACACCTTATATCCCTACAGATACATGTGGATGACAAAAACGAAGGTTTTTGAAAACGCTCAAGGGATGTCAATCAAAATAACCTGTCTACGGGCGCTACATCGAACATAATACTGTATAACACTTGTTTGTACAGCTGTAGTAAGATAACGAGGCTAGCCCAGCGTTGTCCAATAGTAGAGTAGTATGAAAAGTCTGAACTTCATTTTGTCTTCTGTGCTCAGTTTTTCTGGTTTTACTGCATGAATGTTCCCTACTAGCAGAGGGTGGGTTAACGGCTACATGTTGGCTTCTAGCAGAGCGCTCTCTAGAAATCACATGTGGCACAAACCAGCATTCCACTTAAAGCTACTGGCGTGATTTACTGAGCAGCGAACAAATTTCAGTGAGTTTTTAGCTTTGCTTACCTTTCTAATTTTATTATTCTTTTCACGAAAAACTTCTTCTTTATAACGTTGATTTTTACGAGCTCAGAAAACGGCAGTGCGCTTTGCTTGTTTGAAAAATTGAGAGAGTTTAGACCCAGGCTTTAGAGGACCCGAGAAAACACCTGTACCCCGATATCAAAAATATGGTAATAGTACGCTTAGTATGCTATGCTGTGACGTATCTTGTGCGGCGTACACGGGCCATAAACCAAATATTCGGTAAACGTGTTCGCAGTTCGGAGATTCTGAAATATAATCGCAAGCCACCTTGCTCTTATTGTGATTGTTGTTCGTGAAAATCATGTTTATTTTCGCACGGCAACTACTTCTAACTTTACCAATATACATTATATATTTATATATATGGTGCTGGAGCTAGGCAAGCACACAAAGTGCAAACATGCTGCCAGGCTTTTTAAGGTCTCTGGATTGGTTGGAAATTGTCTAGTAAACCTGTTTTACTCGACAGGCACGTTAAAACAATAGACAACATCTTGATGGCAAGCTCGATTAGCTAAATTAATACTAAAGCCTTAGTCGATATTTCATGCCTTTTTCTGTGTGAAATTCTTCCAAAACATTTCAGTGCAAGAGTCTGCGATAGGTTAACAGCGGACCTGGAGAAATGTGTTTTATATGGTCGTTTATAAATATGTAAATCCTCTCCCCGAGCGATGCATTTCGAGGCATCTTTGCCTTTGGTAACTTCAAGCGCCGGCCGCACGAGAAAGTGGCATGCAAAGTATTTCCGGCAAGAACTGAGTTACCAATATGGATTTACAGATTGTGAAAGTAAGCGATATGTTACAGCGAATGGCTCCACAACAATGAGAGCAAATTAAATACTTTACTGGTCATAACTACCGACGATGTTGGCAATAACAGAGTGGATGGCTGATGCCTACATGGAAAATTACTTTGTTGAGGAAGTAGAAAAGATACTCGCCAACAAAGTTCAAGTAACATTTCCGCTTGTAAACGGGGGAAAATGAGGTTTTTAATTGGCCTCGACGCAAAGACAAAGATGACATCAAAACACATTAATTTTCTGCCGTAACGTTGACGTCGTGGAAAAGGGGAAAAATACGTTGTGAAAATTTGAAATGCAAAATTTTAAAGATTAAGACAATTATATGGCCAGGCAGGAGCCGTGCAAACTAGCCTGTATAAGCGCTTTCGCTTGAAATAGGTCTAAAAGTAACGTCACTGAATTAAGCGCCTATATGATTTTAGTTTCCGTATTCTTGGGTTGCACGTTACGTCATCGCCGCCATGTTGGTGGAAGTTAACAAAGGATTCCTCGTTAGCTTCTTTTGTTGTGGCACCAACATGGCCGCCATGCCCTTTGTTATTTGAATCACTGGGGATTGGTTGGATCTAAGAATAGTCGGAATAATACGTTCATTAGGGAGCTGTTCTGGAATAAGAATAGCTGGCCATGTAATACGTGTTTCCAAGCATTCGTGTGGGATTTCGGCCAGCTATTCTTATTCTGTAATACTTGGAATACATTATGTTTATTCTGTTACGAACACGCCTTTACTCTTTGAGCGTGACGATCAGAGGAAAAACAACTTATTGGGGCGGCGAAGGCGTGGTGATTTCAGAGAGACCACCTAGTAGTTTCTGCACATCCTTGCATGCCCAGCCAAGTTGTCGATAACCCACGTAGTATCCCGGTGTAATGAACTGCACGCTGTCAGGTACTTGCCTCTGCTCTAAGTGTTTTCCCGGCACAGTCACTGAAATCACAATCACTGATAATATTCGTTTTACTACTTTATTGCAATTGCCAGTTCAACCACGCTCGCTCTAAATCTTTACTCAAATTCTGAAAAACAAAAACAAATTAATCTACATTCCACTGGTCAGCTCTAATCCATACTCTCGCATGTCACTCAGCATACAGGAAATCGAGCCTGTCTAAGCTCCAACAACGCGAAAAGCCCGTTATCGAGAAAGTTCTGCAAAATGCAAAAGGAAAACACTGGATATTTAAAAGTATATAAAGAAACCTACATAAAGACACTGAAAAATAGATTTTACTTTTATATATTTCGATATGCTCAATAATTTACGTTTACGAATAAAACCTCTTACGGCGAGAGCACGTAGCCATGCACTATCCAGGCCACTGAAGGAGTCGCAGCGGTCACACCTCCCCCCCCCCCCCCCCCCAAATCACTCGCATCAACACCAACAAACATAATTAACTCACTTCTGTCTCTGAGGCAAAATGCAGCGAGGAAATGCACAAAACGATCATTTTTGAAAATGTTTTTTGTACCAAAAATAAACGAAATCTGGGCCAACATATCTGGTTAAAGAAACGCGCGAGAAGCAGACACGAGTCTCTACGGTACAGGGTCTCTACTCACTGGGATAAAGCCATGAAACTGCAGGCATGCAAGTGGCGCAGAAGGACTAGGTGAGTTTGACTTTGTATTAACTGCTAGATAAGTCTAAGCCCTTTGCAATACCTGAGATTTTACCTCTGATCGTGAAATTAAATGAATTAAAATTCGCGGAATAAATCACACTTTTGGCGCCAACCGAGGAGATCAAGTAACAGCATTGTGAATTGAAAGGATTGTTTGGGAGGTATTGTGAATATAACAAGTTACACTGACACATTTCAAGGATACAGAGCTGCTCAACCATGTTTTACTATTACAGTACTTAGACAGCTATAACTTTTCATGCGCCGAACTTCCCTGGCCGAACGTAGTAGATAAATTAAGTAATAATAACCAGTTATTCGGTTCCACAAGATTGTGGTTCGGCCGTTGCGCACAGATGTCGATTATATGACTCCGGAGCGGCATTTAGCACCGCTCTTCTACCTAGCAATTTAATTTTCGCTCGCTCGAATATTAAAATCTAGTCCCAGATTTCATGATCGCTATAATCAGTTGAACGCTCCAATGTCGGACTTGATGGTACGTGTTAGCTAGTTCGGCGTATGAAAAGTCATCATCGCCGTCTGAAACGGATCAAATTCGGCTTTCTGTATTTTGTGAACTGAATTTGCAAAGGTTCTATTTTGCGTAGATTCCTGAAATGGGCCTTACAGGGGAGCAAGAACAGATAACGTCAGAAATACTTTGTTTATTCTCCGACTTGTTATTTCTATTTTCGCCATCAGAATGTAGTCCCGATGGCACGGCATGTACCGCGTTCAGTGGTCAAATTACCGAGAGCAAGTTTAGCAGAATGCGGGATAAACAATGTGTGGTGGTTGATTAAAACCTGGTAAAATGCTAGAAACCTCTGCTAGCAGAGAAAACGTAAACCGCATTTATCATCTTATTACATTTCTCTGTATTAAGTGACAGCTTGAGTAATCTACCACGAACTGCCGTAGTCCAGCTGATCAATTCACCTTCCCACGCCTTCCCTTTTAAAAAAAGCTTTGAAACCTTAAAAATTTCATTGGACTTGAAATTATGGTATCATCTCGGTAACCTGCACTGAAGTAAAAGTTATCCTTGGGTGAGAAACGGGATCATGTTAAAGCGCCTACAACTTCGCAAAATACATCTTCGTTTCGTTTCATTTAAACTGTGTTCCGCACTGTTTTTTTTTTAAAGAACCAACGAAATGTGTTGCTAATATAGATGAGGCATGTTATGTTTAAATTAATTGCAGTGTTTCTGAACCATTTCCATTTTTAACTACAGCATTCTAAAATGGTGTTGGAGCAAAAGAGCATGTACTCTAGAGCCGACTTTTCTCAGTCAGAGCAATTCAACGTTATCTGAACAACAAAGAAGATCATTGCGTGCTGGAATGTATAAAATGTCACCTGAGATATCGATAAGGTCCTTCCGGCGGTCTTGATCTGATCAATGTCTTCAAGTTTATATATAAAATTAATTTGCTTATGTGAAATAATTCCCCCCTGTTGAATTATAGAACAAACCAATTGAAACTCACTGATGTTCGAAAACGTTCAACATGCATTATGATGAGATACTTGTTTGTCCAAACTTGGCACAAAAACGAGATGAATGAAAACTTTCTTTTTAATTATGTTAGAATAGAATTGAAGTTTTAAGAAGCATGAACGACCCCTAAAATGTATTGAATAACTGCACGATCATGAACCGAAACGTACGTCTCGAAATTAGGACTGAAAGAGATGAAGTACCAAACAAAGAAAAAAGCGCATCAGTTCTATAAGTGGTGATCAGGACAAGCGAAAATCAGCAAAGTGATTTGTATCCAGATCATGACATGTTTCTGAGTTAACAGGCAAGTGTTTCTTTTGCACGCAAACTAAATTATAACAATATATTTCAGTTTACATCACTGAGCTACCAAAGAGTACCAAAAGGTTTCAAATCAATTCTTACGACATAAAACAGATCGTTTAAGACTTCGATCGGTGACTGGATTAAGAGCGTATTTTGACACAAGAAATTACATTCCGTCTCAGGATGAATATCTTCAGTTTCAGTGGATGTGTTAAACTTATTCTACTTATATAGTTAGCAAATTATTAGTTTTGGGTTGATTTGGTTTTATAAAAAAACAAAGTATTATCATTGGGCGAATTCATATCCCGCGTTAAATAAACGTTACACTTCTTTCAGGTCGTGTGTTATTGCTAGACAAAGCAACACACAGAATGAAGAAGTACTGATTATTGTTGGACAAATTCATATCCCGTGTTAAATAAACGTTACTGACTTCTTTCATGTCGTGTGTTATCGCTAGATAAAGCGACACGCAAAATGTTTAAAACAACAGTTGAGAGCAGGATCAAATTTACTTCTAGGTTCTGTTTTTACTCAGAAATTTCAAATTCGGGAAGAATCTTAGTTATTCTGATTCTGAATTGTTATTGGTGATTTTGGATAACATAAGTCAATAACATGACCACCATTATCCATCATTATCCATTATTGAATAATCTGACTCTCATTGGATATAACAGACCGATAATGGATAACGTTATTGGAGCTCTTCGCCTTGCCCAAAACTTATCTGTCATTGGCTATAATAGCGAATAATGGCCGATAATGAATAATAGCTTTTAGTGCCAATTACATTGAGAAAGTGCCAATTACTTTGAAATACTGTTTCAATATTATTGTCCTAGCTAAGGTTAGATCAATAGGATAATAATTTAGTAGGACAGTAAACAGTAATTTAGCACTAGGGTTAGATCAATAATACAATAATTTAGTAGGACAGTAAACACAGTAATTCAGTGCTTTCTGTACAAACCCGAAACTCAAAGAAACAGGAAAGCAATCAGATCAGCATCCTGCCATGTTGGATATCTATAAGACAGTTTTGTGAAATGACTGGTCATAGTCTACTGTAGCCTGTTCACAGGCCCTGGATACTAAAAAAAAATAAAAAATCTGACAAAACAGAAGAAGACGTTTTATTTTCATCATTTTCCCCAGTATCGAGAGCCTGTGAACAGGCTAAGTCTACTGTCTGACAGCAATCTGATTCACAGAGAGAAATTGTAAAGTGCTACAAAATAATGTAACTCATTCCAGTGATATTATTTTGGATATTCCGTAAAATCATTTTGATTCATGGCACTCTTTTTTTGCAAAGGACAGAAACCAAATTACAAAATTTGTCATCAATGTGTTACTCTCCCCATGCACATGTAGTTTTTCTATAAATCTGGGCTTACTCCTTAATAAATACACACAAGTAACAAAAAAAAACATGTTTCTTACCTCAGCACTTTTTGGAATCCCCCTCATGCGTGTGTAATCTATACGTGGTATCATCTTCAACGTGACCTGGGGATTTACCATTTATCAAATAAATATTAATAATTACAGTAGAAAATACTATGAGTCAATGAAATATAAGTACAATGTAATCAGTATTGTTGTTCCATAGCCTTTATTTACATGTAAATATAAAATATTGTGTATATTATGGCTTGTAACAATCCCACAGATGTACATGTAGATAATAGCTGGGCAACAAGTCATGACACCTCCCTGCCTGTTTTCAACTTTAGAACAGCTATATGTACAAGCAGGAAATATAATTGAAAATAATTTACAAAACTGTGGTTGGCGCTCTATAATTCTGCCCAGTCCTGCTATCTAAAAACAAAGGTAACTACATCTCTGCACATGGGTGGGGTGGAAATACTGGGTTTTTCCACTGAATTGATTTGCTAATGGCTGCCGACGCAAAGCACGTTATTCCAACTTTTCTTGATTTCATAGGCTGGATTATGTTATTAATATTATAATGATATTTGAAATACACTATGCTGTGATATAATTATTTTTAATTCAATAAAGTGTTGGTTTGGTTCCTACCTGATTCCTGGCTGTATTTACATAGTCAACCTGGAGAATGAAATACAAATTACTGTGGTAAGATAACACCAGTAAGTAAATTTAGAAACATCACATTAACTCAAACCACTGTTTCTGAATTTACTAAACACAATCATCATCACCACTATCACCATCATCATTAATACTGTGTCATCATATCGTCATCAACATTAACATCTGATCATCATTATCAGTCATCATCCTCACTATCTTGTGTAATGATCAGTCTAGCAAACCTGTGCCAAGTCATCCTTATAGATGCCTCTCTTGAGTCTGACCCATTGCTTTGGTTTGATAGCAATAACTTCCTTCACCACCTTGAGGACATCTGTCATCTCCTTGATAGGGACCATCTGCTGTTGCCATTTACCAAGGCGTAACGTTCCAAACCCTTCAATGGCCTAAAGAAATGATAATCGCACAGCAGCAATCAGGACATAATGTTTAAGGTAAAGGATGTAATATGCCACAATATGCCACTTAGAAGCCGGCTGTGTCATTGGCGAAGAGGTCTATTGTCCTGGCATCAGTCTGGTTTCATAAAATCCGTCCTGGATGTAACCATCCTTCACCCCAACACTGTCCTCACTTCTATAAATTGACCGAAAGAACGATTTATTATCATGTTTCATGCTTGAATACAAGTAAAGTGAAAACTTATCATGTACACTAACACACATTGTGTGGAAAGTTTTTTTTTGGGGGGGGGGGGGGGGCGGGGTGGAGACTCCCTATATGGCACTGATGGGGATGCTCCTCATACCTTTTCAAGTGGTACCAAACTATGCATTGTAACCCCAGGGTGAAACATGATTATTGTGGTACCTTTCATGGTATTCAAAATAAGATAAGAACTACTTATAATTTTATGATTTGGATCTTGATATTTTCCGTCAATTGCACTTGGATCAAAATAATGTCAGTTAATTTTGTGTTTTGAGATTGGTACCTGTTAGGGGTCAAAATAACAAGATTCAGGTACCTTTTAGGGGTTACTTTAAAATTTTCTGACAAGCATCCCCACCACCTATATACATGTATGGGAGTCCACCCGGGCCCTTATACAGCTGTACAAGCCCAGGGCTTAAAGGTGGTATTTTACGGTATACTCGTACAAAATCCTACTGAACAAGTTTGAATGACAGAGTTGGGTAATCAGTGTAAACTGTATCGTGATAACTGTTTTAAGTTCTGCAAATCTTCTGAAATTTACATTTTAATTGAAGGTCTGTGTACAAGGGCGTAAGTGACTCCTGATCACATTCGTTGTTTTCTGAGGGAGAATTTAGAATGTGATCAGGAGTTACTTATGCCCTTGTTGCACACAGACCTTCAATTTATAGTGGGTTCATAAATATATATTTACCTGTTTGACATGAGTTTGCTTAAATGCCTCGATATAGACATACCCCTTCAATCCTTCTACTGCTATTGCTGACTTGATCTGTAAAGGCTGAAACAACACAATAATGTGCCTTTTTCAGGAATGCAATCACGTGGTTGCACTGGGTGGCAAAAAACTTAATTCATATATTTAAAGGCACTTGTACGAGATCGGTAGTGTCATTAGCAAAACCTGTTTGTAAGTGCTATTTTCTACTTCCAATGGATTGTTGGTCTTTCTAAAACAGCATTATTAAAGATGGCAGTCCAGCATTCATGGCAATGCCTTTCCCATGGGTATCACAAGCTCAATTCATTCATTAATGAAGTATTATATTGGGTTTTCATCATCATGACCCTCGATCACCAAATTGGCGTGCATTGATAAAATCAAATAAAACATTCTGGTCCATGTAGAACTACCACAAATAAACTTATAACCCAAATTTTGGAACATTAGATTATTTCCTAATGGATCTGTAGCCCAATGAATGTACAACAATTTTACAGAACTTTATATGTGACCACCATCTTGGTGTCCCTCTCTGGGACACCAACATGGCAGCCATAATACAAAAAAACAAATAAAGCTTATAATAACTTCCCATCAAAATAATTGTGTTTCACTTCAAAACTCTTTGGATGCAACTTTTAATGATTTATCATATTAAACTAGAAGTAATCAAAGTGCGTTCGACATATTTCTTTGTAAGAAAAAGGACCTTCTCAATGATCCCTAAAGGAGTAGAGGTTGGACTAAAAAAGAACACAGTCATACAGAAGCTTGTGCTCTCAGATGTCGCATCGACTGGTGTAAATACGCAGCTTTGGTTGTAATCTCAGCATTTATTTGGCCTTGTTGTTCGACCTTGCTGAGTGCGAGGCTTGTAGAGATCGGTACTTGACTTAGAATTAAATCATTATGGCTTTGTTGTTCAACCTTTACTAAGCCACATATTGTAGTCATTTCAGGGAAGACCAAGGGAAGATTTTTGTAAAAAGCTGATTTGAAGAGTCACTGGTGTCAATTTAAAGCAAATTTGACAAATTTCAATCTTCCCCATCTTAGATCGATTGTACAGATGACCCACAAGCCGCGAGTGTCCCGAGCGGTGTTAATCTTCCCCATCTTAGATCGATCGTACAGATGACCCACAAGCCGCGAGTGTCCCGAGCGGTGTTAATCTTCCCCATCTTAGATCGATCGTACAGATGACCCACAAGCCGCGAGTGTCCCGAGCGGTGTCAATCTTCCCCATCTTAGATCGATCGTACAGATGACCCACAAGCCGCGAGTGTCCCGAGCGGTGACAATCTTCCCCATCTTAGATCGATCGTACAGATGACCCACAAGCCACGAGTGTCCCGAGCGGTGTCAATCTTCCCCATCTTAGATCGATCGTACAGATGACCCACAAGCCGCGAGTGTCCCGAGCGGTGTCAATCTTCCCCATCTTAGATCGATCGTACAGATGACCCACAAGCCGCGAGTGTCCCGAGCGGTGTCAATCTTCCCCATCTTAGATCGATCGTACAGATGACCCACAAGCCGCGAGTGTCCCGAGCGGTGTCAATCTTCCCCATCTTAGATCGATCGTACAGATGACCCACAAGCCGCGAGTGTCCCGAGCGGTGTCAATCTTCCCCATCTTAGATCGATCGTACAGATGACCCACAAGCCGCGAGTGTCCCGAGCGGTGTCAATCTTCCCCATCTTAGATCGATCGTACAGATGACCCACAAGCCGCGAGTGTCCCGAGCGGTGTCAATCTTCCCCATCTTAGATCGATCGTACAGATGACCCACAAGCCACGAGTGTCCCGAGCGGTGTCAATCTTCCCCATCTTAGATCGATCGTACAGATGACCCACAAGCCACGAGTGTCCCGAGCGGTGTCAATCTTCCCCATCTTAGATCGATCGTACAGATGACCCACAAGCCACGAGTGTCCCGAGCGGTGTCAATCTTCCCCATCTTAGATCGATCGTACAGATGACCCACAAGCCGCGAGTGTCCCGAGCGGTGTCAATCTTCCCCATCTTAGATCGATCGTACAGATGACCCACAAGCCGCGAGTGTCCCGAGCGGTGTCAATCTTCCCCATCTTAGATCGATCGTACAGATGACCCACAAGCCGCGAGTGTCCCGAGCGGTGTCAATCTTCCCCATCTTAGATCGATCGTACAGATGACCCACAAGCCGCGAGTGTCCCGAGCGGTGTCAATCTTCCCCATCTTAGATCGATCGTACAGATGACCCACAAGCCGCGAGTGTCCCGAGCGGTGTCAATCTTCCCCATCTTAGATCGATCGTACAGATGACCCACAAGCCGCGAGTGTCCCGAGCGGTGTCAATCTTCCCCATCTTAGATCGATCGTACAGATGACCCACAAGCCACGAGTGTCCCGAGCGGTGTCAATCTTCCCCATCTTAGATCGATCGTACAGATGACCCACAAGCCACGAGTGTCCCGAGCGGTGTCAATCTTCCCCATCTTAGATCGATCGTACAGATGACCCACAAGCCACGAGTGTCCCGAGCGGTGTCAATCTTCCCCATCTTAGATCGATCGTACAGATGACCCACAAGCCACGAGTGTCCCGAGCGGTGTCAATCTTCCCCATCTTAGATCGATCGTACAGATGACCCACAAGCCGCGAGTGTCCCGAGCGGTGTCAATCTTCCCCATCTTAGATCGATCGTACAGATGACCCACAAGCCGCGAGTGTCCCGAGCGGTGTCAATCTTCCCCATCTTAGATCGATCGTACAGATGACCCACAAGCCACAAGTGTCCCGAGCGGTGTCAATCTTCCCCATCTTAGATCGATCGTACAGATGACCCACAAGCCGCGAGTGTCCCGAGCGGTGTCAATCTTCCCCATCTTAGATCGATCGTACAGATGACCCACAAGCCGCGAGTGTCCCGAGCGGTGTCAATCTTCCCCATCTTAGATCGATCGTACAGATGACCCACAAGCCGCGAGTGTCCCGAGCGGTGTCAATCTTCCCCATCTTAGATCGATCGTACAGATGACCCACAAGCCGCGAGTGTCCCGAGCGGTGTCAATCTTCCCCATCTTAGATCGATCGTACAGATGACCCACAAGCCACGAGTGTCCCGAGCGGTGTCAATCTTCCCCATCTTAGATCGATCGTACAGATGACCCACAAGCCGCGAGTGTCCCGAGCGGTGTCAATCTTCCCCATCTTAGATCGATCGTACAGATGACCCACAAGCCACGAGTGTCCCGAGCGGTGTCAATCTTCCCCATCTTAGATCGATCGTACAGATGACCCACAAGCCGCGAGTGTCCCGAGCGGTGTCAAATATGATTGGCTGACCATGTCACATGTTGAAAATATCCTAACCTGGAAAAAACTTGACTCAGGCCTGCCCACAGGTAGCCAGAGTAACTATTATTTTACAAAAGCCATGTGACAGTCGCCGTTCCTGTTTGACACGAGCTGACTGAAAAGAGCTGTGTTGCCATTATTAAAACAAACTAAGTGATCATAATTTATGATAAAAAAACTTATTGACTAAGTTAGATCAGGCCGAATGGGAAAATATTTGGCTCTCAGTCATGTTGTGACCTCAAGCTAAATATTTTTCTGTCCGGCCCTCCCACTCAGTCAATAAGTACCTAGCATAGCACAGGTTCAGTCATAACTCTGTCCTGTTTGCTACTGCAAAGAACAATACCTCATCTGAGAACTGTTGAGCAATAGCTTTCCTCATTAACCCAATAACAGTGGCCTTCTCCTCTCCAATCTAATAGAAAAATAAAGACAAACATACTGTAAATGATACAATATGTACAATACAGGTCATGCTGAATTAAGTACTGACTTTACTAAGCTATTTAAATCTAAAACATCCCTTATTCTGGCCTCTTGCGGTTCTCGTAGTTAATAAACAGAATATTAATTTTACTGTATAATAGGATTTGGCAATCTGGTAGGAATTGACATAGTTCATACCTTGCATTTTACGGTCCATAAATTTGGGTCCCTGATCATAAATGTAGAGAGAACAGAAAGTTAATAGGCTGAAACTCTCTGTACAATATGGAAGTACAGTACAGCCTGGATGTATGTTAACACATTTTGTGTGTAACGCGTGCGGAATTCCATGCGTTTACTACACTCAACTGAGTGTAATTACACACACTTTTGTGTACTACACGCACAGAACTACATGCATCTCAGTGCCTCATTAACTTGTTGAACTCCAGAGAATAACTGCTGAAGAATATGTAGCTCAACAATACCGGTTTGCGAATGAAAGTTTTCGACACTTAGCCGTATTAGCATTGGACTAAAGTGTAGAATCCTCAGCTAAAAACTTTGGCAAAGATTTACAACAATTCTTCCTACATGTTTTTCAAAAATAAGTTCGTAGCAAGGAACCGAAGCGCGATACATTGCACATGCCAAGTCAGTGTTTTAGTCATATCATAAACGCTAAATGCTAGCCAAATTCATTCCACACTTTTCAGACTGTGTGCAGGCACGATACACCACCATTAAAAAATGCTTTAACTTCTCGGACTCATCTCGCTTAAATACACAGCAACGTTTTATTCTTTGTCTCTAGTTCACACTTCAACATCGCCATAGTTTGACACTCTAAAACAAATTTCTACAAACTTGGCACGCTACACCGCCATTAACAAAAAGCTTTAACTTCTCGGACTCAGCTCGCTTACATGTAAATACACAACAACAATTAATGCACAGAATTACACTCAACTGAGTGTAATTACACAAACTGAGTGAAATTACATGTATTTCTCTTGTAACGGACAATGAATGTAATGAATTGGTAGTACAAAGAGAAATAAGTTCCTATATGGACAAGAGGGCCTGGAGAGCGGTTATGATAATTAGGGTTATGAAAATAAACTGTCAAGAGACAGAGTCAGTTCATTGTGGTTCTGGCTCACGACTTGTATACTACGTTAATTTTTAACAGGGCAAAAATTGCTATATGAATGTTAAATAACTAAAGCAAGTTCAAGAAATAAGGCATATTTATTCATTCCAAGTACAATCTGTATAATAATTATCATACAATAGTGATATGTATACTTCAATTCAGGGACATCAAGATTCTTTGTGGATATGGTCCTATTACTGGAACATTATATATATCATTTTATAATACCAGACATGGTAACATGTCAGTTCACTGTATGCAACATGTACATAGTTATATACCTGTATGTAACTACATGTAAGTTAGTGTGTATATATCATTAACACTCTTGTGGGCATGGACCCGTCACATTGCATTGTTTCATCTCAAAACATTAGATCATGCTTGTATAAGTACCCAACTGTATGCTAAGTCATAATTTGCATAATTGTGCAGACTTACAAATATTAAAGGTACTGTGGGCCTGGACCCGTCACCGCAAATGGTTGCTGTGTGTTTTAGGGACTTGAGGAGATAGAGGAAACACACTTTTGTGTATCCTGTATTCGCTAAATGCTAGCCAAATTAATTTCACACTTTTCAGACTGTGTGCGGGCACAACAAACATGTTTATTAAATTCTTTTCAATTCTCTTGCCTCCATTGAACTTGGCTCCTCCTCAGTCTTTGCCGGCGACGCTGTGAAATCTAACACCTCATAAATACAATGGAACAACATTTTGAAACCTTTTAGAAAATAACCTGATGCATGCTTCGATAAAAAAAACTCACCAAACACGGCATGTTACAACTGTCGTTAAAAAAAGCTTTAACTTCTCGAACTCAGCTCGCTCAAATACACAGCAACCTTTTTGGAGATACAAAGATTCTCTGTTGACATGTGCTTTCAGCCGTGGAGACTGATTGTGTGGTTTTTCACACAACAAGAGTTGCAGACTATTTACATGCAGTGTGGTATATAGTAAAACAATTATTCACCTCAGTGTTGGTGAATAGTGGTGGACATTTACCTCGCCGAAGCGGCTCGGTAAATATCCACCACTATTCACCTCCACTTCAGTGAATAATTGTTAATTATACCATGGCAACATAATAAATTGTATGCATCACTGACCCAGGATCTGCTTGGAAAGCCACCACAGGGTAACTGCTGAATGCTGAATTATTTAACATTGCCTAAATTGCATTTACGCTTGAATATGCATTACAGTATAAAAAGTAGACTTACTTGACTCCAGGCAGGAGAGACTGCTGTTGAACTTCTGGCTGAAGATCATGGGCACTATAATACCTGTAACATATATTAACAACAATGATGCTTTAACAATATTCCCACACACAATAATACCTGTAACCACTATAATAACTGGACCTAAAACACCTTAACGAGTGGCTTCAAGCAAACAAATGAAGCCTTCATGTAGCAAATAACTAATTTCTTTTGATTGATTCTAGATGTAACCTAAAGAACATAGTGGAACAGCTTAGCATAAGTATTGAAAACAAACCAATAAACCAAGTTTTTGAAAATAAGGTTCTCAGGGTCAAAATTGATGAACATCAATTTTGGGACAAACATATTTATCATATCACAAAGAAAATAACATGAGGGAGTACTAATTAATGAAAATATTTAACAGAATCTCTGTTGGCGAAGTACAATGGAGCTTCTATAATACAGACCTGTCGTGGCTCTCAGCATACTTCTTCCTGTAGTATTCTTCAATCTCATCATCCTTCCTGTCCCTGATAGGAAAAATCATAACATGAACAAAACCAAGTAACAAACAACATTTCCACTTATCAACAAAGAAAACTAAACTGTTGTGTTTGCATGTTAAACTGACCTGAGCATTTGCTGAAGACGTCGTGCTCCCTACAACAGATAGAGTAGAAATAAAGTCTTATGATGTCCATTGTACATAATAATACTGATCAATGCCAAGTACGCTACTCGTTAGCGAAGGTTTATTACCTTGAGTGTTTAAACAGGTACTAAAGGCTAGCTGAAGATTCAATGGTAACCTTTATAAGGTTATACTGTTAAGACTCTATTCCTTGGAAATTATCTCACGCCGGGCACGAATAACCGTAAAAACGGCGGGGTTGAGTGTAACATAAAACGTAAAAGGAACGCCATTTCCTTACCTCTACTCTAAATTTGACGAAATGTTGGCAGGTTGGTAACAAAGTAAGACTACATTTTTCGGGACAATTGTTTCTGTATTGTGACGTTGTTGTGACGTCATAAGGGATACCTCCTTTTTTGGTGAAAATTAACCTTTAAAACAAGTTTCAAAAATATTACGTCATCAGAAAGCTTTTATGAAATATATTAATTTGCTGAAAATTTGAACTTTCTACGATCAACATATTCAAAGTTATGGACGATTTATTGTTTTTATGACGTCATTATTAGTGACGTCATTATTAGTGACGTCATACTTCAAGCTTAAATCAGATTGCCGACTATAAAATATTATTAAAGAGAATACTATGACTTGTAAGTGTTAGCCAAATGCATTTCATTCATAAAATTCCAAAAACATTGAACTGGCTATTTTCTGAGGGTACACAAATATATTTATGACGTCATAATGACGTATACAAAAAATGGGGCTTCAATTCTAAGCTGTTATACTCAAAAAATCAAAATTCTAAAAAGAACACGTTGTTATTACTAAAGAGCTCTATTATTGTGCAAAATATGATGCACCAGTATTTCGAACTGTAAATTGAAAGTTAAAACAAGCGACATTTTCATAAATGGTTTTATGCTATTTATTTCCCACCAATTTTTGGCGGGAAAATTAACAAAATTCAAACTTTAATAACTTTCGTTTACTTCAACCGATCGAGATCGGGTTTTCGATTATTTCATTCTCATGAACAAGAGATTTTAAAAAGATATAATAAAACGTTTTTAGACGGTAATAAAAATTTAGAAGAAACCTATTAGAAAAGGATATATGACGTCATTGTGACGTCATAATGATGGCTATATTAGGTTAACTTATCAGACTATGTTTTGTTTACACTCCTTTATACACCTACCAAAATTCATTCTTTTATGTCGAAAACTTTTCAATATATATAAAACCCGCCGTTTTTACCATCATTTGTGCCCGGCGTGTCTGTTCCTTGAAACTCCGTTTCCCTTGAGCTTCACTCTCAGAAACTGTTTGCTTCTCAGAACAGATAACATCTGTGGATACTTCCATGCCACAGGATGGTTAGTTTTTATAATAATTTAGTATCCATCTAAAGAGCTTGCTGACTTTCCTTGATACTGTAAGTCTGTTTTTCCAAATAGATATGAGCCCTTCTACTAATGTTACTTTTTAATTCTCAATTCACATGTAACAAATAGAAGATGGTTCTTCATGTTGTATACATATCATTTTGCTGTGCGTCTGTCCTCTCCTAGATGCACAGATGACGTCACAATGTGAAGACAACAAAGAAGTATGCCACGAGATACAGTCACAAGATACTGATCAGGGCTTGAAATAACGGCCGGTCAACAGCCAATGTCCGGTCAGAATTGGGTATTGACCGGACAAATCCTTGGATTGCTGGTCATGTTGACCAGTCACATGCACCTTTAATTAAAGACAATGTAATTTTTAGCTACCGGTAGTTTATAATCACGTTAGACATTATTCATGTTCCCGGAAAAAAAAAGAAGATAATTTTATCGTAAGACAAATGAAGATGGACTAGTCAGTAGTGGCTGACAAATTCCTGTTACTTTTAAATTCCCAGAACACGGATGTCACGAAGCTGCGACCGCAAATGCTGATCAGTCCGTCAAAACTTTCAGCTTCCATGAATTTAGTGTTTGAAATTCAATAAATTGTAGAACTAATGCTAAAATGTAATGTGATTTTTTGTTTCAATCGAACGTTGCTGTTTTATCTTTGCCTTACATTCCATGACGAAATGAATTGGAGGCTGCTTCTGCAAATAAGAGTAGTAAAACTATTACCGTATTTTATCACGTAGAAGCCGCACCTTTCTTGACTTTCAGATTTTGAAAGTAACAAAAAATTGCCACAAAGTTGGGGGTGCGGCTTATATGCGAGTGTGTTCAGAAAACTTTTTTTGCAATGACCGTAAACAAAGCCATATGAACAATAGAAATGGCACATTCAATTCACAGAACACAAGTGTCGGCATGATTTCTACTCAAACTCCTCTCCTTCACTTTCCAAAGAAATCTAGCTGTCCAGTTGCCTGTCATCTTCTCTGCTAACTCCTCGAATGGTTCCTAGCGTTGTTAAAGGCCATAATTGGTCTTGGAAGCCTTCAAATTTTCAAATAAAGTATAATTCTCATCGAGTTCACGTTCAACTTCGGAGCTCACGCTCGATCGGACGTTCGAGAAAACTCTCGCCCCAGGCCTCCTTGAAAATCCAAGATGGCGGACCACAGACTCAGACATGTGCTCATATAGTTTCGCCAGAAAATCTTACTTTCTTGTGCGCTTAAAGAAATGAAGTTCCTTAAATATGTTGTTGGTTAATGGGGGAACAACAGCAGAACAATTCTGAAGTGATTTAAAGACAGCAGGTTAAAATATACACAAGAAAGGACAAGGAAAATTCTAACCAATTTGTTGTGATATGATGATCTCTTATGAAGAAGTTTTGATTCAATTATGGGCATTTATGAACTCGAACACAAGACTACTCTTACTGAATTTTGTGGTGCAGCTTATACACAAGGTTTTTCCTTAAACCTTTTGGGAAAAACAAGCTTCTGTTTATCAGGCTGAAGTTAGGGGTGTGGCTTATACGTGAGGTGCAGCTTGTACGTGATAAAATATGGTACCTTGTAATTTTCATTCCTAACTTGACTTGGATTATTTTGTCAAGGCAAAAATTTGTATCATGCAACTTGTCTGACATTTGAGCATGTGGGTGGGGCCACTATTGTAAAAGTTTTATTGTTTCAATATTTGACCGGCCAAAAATGGGTCGTGTCCGGGCAAAATTACGTTTGACCGGACAATATGTCCAGTGCCTACCTGTTAGTTATTTCAAGCCCTGCTGATGTTCTCATCCTGTTTTGACATTATCTGTGTGTCAATATTTTAGATGGCACACTCACAGCAAAATGAAATACCGGTATGTAATTTCTGACATTTGAGCACTGCAGGAGCAAAATAGTCAGAAACTAATATTCTGCCAACACGGTAAAGAGGTTTGGACATGACACAATAGCATTATAGGTAATGCTTCTAGCATATATTAATAATACTTTGAGTGGGAAAGTAGTCATTCTAGGCCAGCCAGCTCCCTTGGTTCTCCACTTTGTTTCTTTTATATTTATTTGTAATACTTATAGCGGTTGCTTTGCATCAATGTAGTAAGTTTATAGTAGTCATTTCTCTAGCCCTCTGAGAATTCGGGTTGCTACATTAGGTTGAGGTATATGTTTCTGCACATTTCCATTTTTTGACCACAACCCCAGGGTGTATTTTTTTGTGGTTTTAGCAATTTTTCGTATCTAGCAGTTTCCCATTAGTTAAGAATACAATTTATATTAATTAGTTAATTGTATTAGCTTACTGAGTTGTCTGGTGACTATCCCAGTGAAGTCGGAATCTATTATATTGTTTTATACAATAATTAGTGAACTTTCCCAACCAAATAGAGCGAGCATGCAACCTTTTGATGTCACCCATGCATCTGTATCTTAAAGTGCACCTAATCCCTTTGGAATTTTTATACATATGAATCTTTGAAAGGTTTTGAGTACTTCTGCGAATAAATTTTTGGCTTAGAGAGAATATTCTACGTTCTAGGCTTGTTTGAAATGGTGAAAATTTTACCTTTCCTGACCCATGACCACGTTATGGGTCGATTCTGGATCTTAAGTCACCTCATTCATGCATTATTCTCCATGGCGCCTTTCTATCACAACAACATCGATACATAGATAATGTATATAGTCTGTGAGTTATTAGTAAAGAAAATGCTAAACATTTATTAAACTTATTGCAAAGTCGAATGAATTAGATGACGTAAGATCCAGAATCGACCCAGAATTTTTCTTACGCGGTCATGGGTTAGGAAAGGTCAAATTTTCACCATTTCAAACATGCATAGAACATAGCGTATTCTCTGTATAAAAATTGCAAAAGGGGTTAGTGGCACTTTAATAGATCATGTATAGCTATAGGCCAATCAGAGCATGTTTCACCCTGTTTATTGACTATAAAAGAAATTAACCAGAAACGCTTAGCACAAGTGATTTACCAATGAAATCACATATTCTTTGGATGTTCCCATAATTTATATTAATTCATACTGATTCCTACTTACAGACAACTCATCTCCAACTGGCTCTTCATGGTCACCTAAAAGAGTGTAGACAGACAACAGAAAATTCTCCTTAAAAACTTCCTTGATCCTTTGACAAGAATCCTAAAACACCCACAGGCCTTTGTGCACTTATGATAATAATAGTGTTTACATAGCAAAGCCTGCATAGTTACTGTGATTCATCTTACTTGGCAGTGCATAGTACAAAAATACAAAATAATTGTAGGAGTATTGTGCTTTCTTCATCCTAACAGACAGTGTAAATCCGCACATTGCTGGCTCCTACCGATAACCCTGGGTATGTACCTGAGTCAATAAGATCATGATATCCTTTCTCTGCTTCCTCTTCATCCTCATAATCATCATCCACATCTGTAATGATTTACAAAAGTTAGTTAAATCAGTATAATAATTCCTTGCAATGTAAATTATCAGGAACATTAAATTAATGCTCGCAAACTCGCAAAAAAAATATTTGAGTCTGAGTAAAAAAAAGAAATATTTTTAGAGTGAAAATACTCCACAAGCAAATTTTTGCAAGTTGATCTTCCTTTAAGGTACATGTACAACTTGGAAAACCTCAAACAAATGTGGCATACTTACAAGGGTTTATAAGCGATGCATGATGAACTACATTTAGTGTATTAGGGGCTGGTAATAAAGTATAGGGGCGGGAGGGGGTGTGGACTGGAAAAAAGGGGGGGGGGGGGGGGGGGGGGGGGGGGGGTGGATCACTATTTCTAACAGCTTGCCAGTCAGCAGGAATCAGCCTCAAAAGCTGTCAAATTACATTTTTTTCAAAAAATCACCATTCCTTCAGTTTTAAAGATATGAACCTAAAACTTGGGCTTTTTACTAATTTTGGCTAGCTCTTTCCATTATGAGCCAATTCATTTTGCCAATGCCAGGGCTCAACACTAGCGGTAGTGTACTAGTCTCGGACTAGTAAAAGTTTGCTTGGGACTAGTGAAAATCATATTATCTAGCCCGCCAGACTAGGAGATTTTCAACATGTACTGTTGAATGTTTGTGTGACCTCTTCACTATCAATACTGGCCATTCTGTAGTTCACATTAAAGGGTAATCAAAAGGAATCTATTGATATTGGCTTGGTGCTATGTTATAGGGCTGACTAGCGCATAATACCTCAACTCCTAACTATAATCACAGTACCCACCACAGCTACATGTAGTTCAGTTGATAAGACATTACTGAGTGCAGAACACTTGCAGAAGCAATCACACCGCCATCTTGGAAAATGCTGCTTTTCAGGAGACTGGGAACTAGTCATGGTTATGTTTTTGTCAGTGGTAGTGGTAATCTAGACTTTCTCAAAGTCCTTCTTAGCCCCCAGCACGAGGGACTTTTCCCACTTGCAGCGCGCCAAATTTACCGGTTGATTTTTCAACCGGAGGCGTGGCTTATGACGTCCTAAGATTTATCCAATCACAAATCGTCAATTCTTCAGGCATTGTATGTTGACGTGTCAAGTCAGTCGACCGTGAATGTGGTATTTACAATTTGATTGTACTCAGAAAGAGTTTGTCAAAGGCGCGAAATGTAAGCTCCGCCCCTGAAACGTGTTTTCGCGCCAATACATAATCCCTCGATTCAATTTCCTGCAAGTGAAACAAGTCGAACTCGCCTCTCGCTTCGATTCTCGCGCTCGATTTTTGACCCAGTAATCGCTTACCCAGTGACTCAGCGAGTTCGACTTGGAGCAAGTCTAGTGGTAATCATATGTTATCCAATTATTATTTGGCCGAAAATTTTGATTTATTAAAAGTGTTCTCAGGTCAACTCATTATTATAAGGATGTATGTTGGGTTAGTGGAAAAGACCTACATTGTCGGGACTAGTAATTCTCTACAGTGACTAGCTCATAGCCTAGTACCAGAAAAAGTTAGTGTTGAGCCCTCCAGATTTTTGCCAGTGGAAAAAAATCCTACTAGCAGACATTTGCTAGTTGATTTAGAAGTTGTTTGACCCCTGCATGTATGAAAGACTGTAATCTAGTGGAATTAAATTAGTTAAAGATTTAGCACAACTGGAATGGAAATCACTGAAGAAAACACTACCAGTACTGCATGTTGGTATATACATTGTAGCTCTGGCATAACATAACTTGATTGAATCAGGAGAACAAAGCCCTTGGGAGACCATTCCATTATCACAGTATATGAAACATAATTTAGGGAGGATGCGGTTGGGAGAGGGGATTTTACACCCCTATCAGTGAATTAAGGAGGGCAAGGCACCCAAGTCAACCTTGTACAAGGATCCAAATGTACCAATTGCAACTAACTAACTAACAATCTTAATCAGTATATTAACAAAACATAATTGAATGCAAATGTTACAATGTACAATGCTCTATTTGATGTTACTTTCACACTCATACCAAATAATTATGTTCCATCAACCAAAAGTTTCAAAATAATTTGTTAAAAAAAAGTATTTAAAAATGGTATTTACATATAAGTCTGACAGTTAGACCATTTCATAAATGCACTAGTCTCTCACCTGCTTCTTCCAAGATAAATCCAGACTCTCTCACTCTTTCCTGCGCATCCTGTCAATCTCGTCATCATCATCATAATCATCCTCTTCCAAGTCCTCCTCATCATCAATCTCCTCCTCCTCCTCCTCATCTTCTTCTTTCGTTATGTCTTCTCCTTCCTATTTTTTTTTGTCATAAGATAGAGTGCTGTCAATAAGGGCCAGCCGGCAAAACATATCTGGCTAGCTACCCATTGCCAGCCGGCTAGCTACCCATTGCCAGCCGGCTAGCTACCCAGTGCCAGCCGGCTAGTTACCCCAGTGCCAGCCGGCTAGTTACCCAGTGCCAGCCGGCTAGTGTGCAATAGACTAATTGACTTTCTGGAGAAGAATAAAGTTTTTTTAAATAACCAATAACATTATTTGGCTTTAGGGCAAGACATTCCACGGACCAAGCAGTATTGAGCATTAATGATAAAATTCAAAGAGCAATTGATGAAAAAGATTTCTCATACATACACATACATAAACTTTATTTACCCTCGAATTTACAGTGTAGCTCATATCAGCTAATATCTAATATTCTTAGTTTCACCAAAGCTTTTGTATGGAAGCCGATAAGGGTCATTTCGCTACCACGTTGTTGTGAAGTGACAACGTGGAAGCAACAAAGTAGTACTGCGGTTGCGAGGGGACAACGAAGTACCGCGTTGTGAGGGGACAACATACATGTACATGTACATGTGTAGTACTGCGTTGTGAGGCAACAATGTGGAAGCGACATGGTACCACGTTGTGAAGCGACAATGTGGAAGCAACAATGCGGTACTGCGGCGTTGTAAAGGTAAGTGCACTACAGAAGCACTACAGCATAAATGAAATCACAAACGGCACTCATAATTTACGTTGTGAAGCGACAATGTGGTACTGCATTGTGTGTTGTGAGGCGACAATGTGGAAGCAAAAACGTGGTACCGCGTTGTGAAGTGATAACATGGTACCGCGTTGTGAGGTTTTTGTGTTAGTGCGGGTATTCGCACCCAGGCATCAAACAGGAGTCTAATAATGTGCAGCTTAGGGGTGGCGGGCAAGGGAATGGGAGGATGGGAAGGAAAGAGATGGAAAGAAGCTGGGACATATGTTGGCAAAAGTTGTAGCTGAAATAGAATTGTGGCCAAGAAACCTAAGATCTAGAAACCAGGCTTACTGTACATGTACCTAAACTAGCGTAATGGACATGATTACAAATAAATCAAGAAAACTGAACCATATGGAGAAAACCGGACCCAACAATTGCGGAGGACTCTACCCTGAGTATTCAAATGAAAACATTGGAAAAGGACACCGAATATCCCACTTCTGCGATATGCTTTACTTGTCATGCACAAAGGTTTTCTCTGAGAAAAGAATTAATTTAATTTAGCATGGGGCCTGGTATTGAAACCTTTGTGTGCGACAAGTAAAGCTTATCGCGGAAGTGGGCTATTGACAGAGGCAAATTGAACTGAGATTTGTGAACTGAGTGCACTGAATGGGCCTTTTGAACCAAGTAAACTGAACTGAGTGAATGAATAGAAGAAATAAAACTGGAAACCAAACCAAAACGCCTAAAGGAGCAGCTTATGAACACAAAGAAATGGAGAAAACTGAACTGAGTAAATACAACCGAAACCGAACATAAATCAGAATGGCTTACGGACATGAATCAAATATACAGAACTGAGTAAACTGCTTTTCGGATTGGCAAAACAATTTATCGAACAGGAAATGACATGAACAAACTGGGAGGACAAAGAAGAATTATACTGAACCGGAAAAAGAATGACAAAACAAGAAAAACGAGCGAAACTGAACTCTTGAGGAAATCATAAAATTGACCGGACCCCTGTGGGAAACATCAATAAAGGATGACTTTCATTGGAAAGACAATTCTCGCTGGAAAAGCAATAAAATGAACTGGAAACAATGGTAAAGAGCAGTTTACTCAGTTCTGTATATTAGATTCATGTCCGTAAGCTATATTCTGTTCGGTTTCGGTTCTGATTTACTCAGTTCAGTTTTCTCCATTTATTTGTGTCTATAAGCTGCTCCATTTGGCAATTTGGTGTCCTTTTCCAATGATTTCATTCGAATACTCAGGGAAGTCCTGTAATTGTTGGGTACCATGTTGTCGCTTCACAATGCGGTACTACATATGTACGTTGTCACTTCACAATATGGTACCACATTGTCGCTTCACAACACGATACTATGTTGTCGCTTCACAATGCGGTACCATGTTGTCGTTTCCACGTTGTCATCTCACAACGCGACACACGTTGTCACTTCACAACGTGGTACCAGGATGTTGCTTCCATGTTGTCGCCTCACAACAACATGGTAGCGAAATGACCCTTATCAGCTTCCGTACTTTTGACACTGTTAATCATAAAATTTTGATCAAAAAATGGAATATTATGGCATAACAGGTGTAGCAAAAAATTGGTTTGTCTCCTATTTAAATAATTGTCAACAGACTGTAACTTAATAACATAACTTCTTCTCAATTGAATATTTCTTGTGGCACACCACAAGGATCAGTACTTGGCCCAATACTGTTCCTATTATATATAAATGATTTTGACTTCCATCTTTTTGCTGATGATGCAAATTTATTTTGTAGACAAAAAAAATCTTAATTCACTTCAATCTGATAGTGTCCATACATGGCTATGTGCCAATAAACTTTCTCTCAATATAGAAAAATCTAACTTTGTAATTTTCCACCCCCCTCAAAAGAAAATAACAATTGATGTTAAATTAACTATTAATGAACAGCAATTAAGACAAGATGACTGTATTAAATATTTAGGTATCTTTATTGATTCAACATTAAGGTTACTGGATACCTTCGAAAGTGATTTCCGCGAAAATGCGTTTACGCGGGCGCTCGGCGAACAAAATATGGGAACCTATATATCAATGGAAAGGTTGATAACTGAAGAATACCAGTAAAAGGTTATTTTATACGGACTTACTCTAGATTTAAAACTACAGTCACTTTAACCCGATATCGAAGACGTTTATAAACGCGAATTACCAGCACCGGGTTTTTATACTTACGAAGTAATTACACTTGTGTCAGTTAAGCCGTCATTGATCTTCAAAAGCGTGTGTGCGATTTTTGATATCTATTTTCTATGCGAAATTATTGCAGTTTAAAGTCGAGTCATTGATTATTTTTGCCAAGCCATCACGCTTGGACCGATATCTTTAAAACTAAAAACAAATCGGAAAAAAGCACACACGCTTTTGGAGATTAGTTATTGTAGAATCACTGGACGAAATTTCAAAAAATTCCGGGAAATTCTTATATGCAATCAATTCACTTGAAGACTGCAGAAACGTTGAAAAATTGTAGCCTAGAAATCGGCATTAGAAGTTCAGCAACTGATTCACACCTACTTAGAGCGGCTTTCCGGACTCGACACCCATTCTCCAAATCAGAAGCAACCTCCTGGAGTCTCTCAAAATTCCGCGGGGAAAACTAAAGGTAGAGTTTCAATATGTAAATATAATTACAAGCCATAGTTCTCCTTGTAGTCTCTTGTTTTAATATGTGAGTTCCAGAGGATATTGTAATCTAGGAATTAGAGAAATACATATATTTGCCGAGATGAATATTGTATGTTGATTTCCGATCAAAGGTACGCGCCGTATCTGTAGCCGGCTTGTTTGACTTGGAAAAAAAAGACACAAAAAGGTGAACCGTCAGACTTTACGTTTCCATCTTAGCTTTCTTGGAAACAAATATTTTCTCGGCTGGCTCCTATCAATTCTTCTTTATGTTCAGATGTGGATCACTCGGCACTCGGCACGCAAGTCAAAATACGAACCCTTGTCGGGTTTTGCGAGGACTTCTATTTGGCTTGAAGTCGTATGCGTTGTTTGGCCTTGTTTTGCTTTTCATTTTTCTTTGTTTTCCAAGCTAAGGGTATCCTGCTTGCTTTTTGGAAGAAATACATGTAAGGCCAAGAACCGATGGAATTATGGAATCGTGTGTGGAAAAACGTTTCTCAATAAACGTAAACATTGGTATATGAAATGTATTTATGCGCTAGCTTTCCCTACACTTTCGATACGGGCGAGTGAGTACTTGTCATGTGTTAATTGATCTGCTGTCAATCAAACAGAACCTTTTACTTCCGGTTAAAAACTTCCTTTTGGTATTTCTCCGTCAATATATATTTTTTTTGAAGAGAGTTTTTAGTATATCAAACACTGCTACTAAAACTACATTTCTGTGCGGAAAAAAAAATTCACAATCTTTTTCGTTTTGAAGGTATCCAGTAACCTTAAGCTGGAAACCACAGATCGAAAATAATAATAATCTACGGAATAACTGTCTGGCGAAAGACATCCTTCTACTCTCAAACCTCTGTATTATACAGAAAAAAGCAATTTGCATAATGACTCTTTCAAAATTTGATGTCAGAGCACTTAAGTCCTTTATTTAAATGTTTGAATGTTATTAAGCTATTTGACTTCATGATCACAATCTTCTACCTTCTAACTTCTTTACATCAGTGAATAGAATTCATAGTTATAATACAAGATCTGCAGCAAAGCAATCTTATTATTTACCAAAAGCAAGAACAAACTATGGACTTTTTAACATTAGGTTTCAAGGACCAAAAGTATGGAATTCAGTCAAAGAAAAACATCAAATCATCCTCATTACCTAAATTTAAAGCAGAATTGAAACAATAATTTTTAAATAAATATTAACTTTGTGGCATTTTCTTTTCACATTCTCTGACCAATTCTTCGATTAGAGAACAAGACAATATACAATTATTTTGAAATGTTCGTCAAGGCCGAGTTTTGAGAAATTTCTTTTGAAACGTTTGTTTTATTAGTCAGTTCATCGGTTTCCGTGGCAGTACTGAAGGAAGAAGTATTCAACTAAAATAAATTTACCATCTAGTGTCAGCAGCCGAGTTTTGAAACGTTTTACGTCTACTAGTCAGCCGTACATGTATAAGTTTGATTCATCGACTCTCACGAGTCACAGCGCACGGCCCTGAATGTATTAGTTCACTGAACTTCAACTAAGCTTTACCGTCCCATTACGGCTAGAAAATTCTTGTTTATGTTCTAGACCACCGTAGAATGCCATGTATAGTTCCTAATGGGGTATTTTATTAACTCATGAAGTTAAAAACTCCAGAAGATTTGATACAGTGTGATCTCACGGCAATTAACATTCATTTGACAACAAATTGGAAAACAGCCAAAACTTCTCACTGCAGTTAGGCAGAGATCGACTCAAAGCATTTCCCGCATCAGGTGAAACTGTTCAGACACGAAACGAAAATGAAATAAAAACTTACAAAACATTTTATGCATGAGTCAACTTAAACCCCCCCCCCCCCCAAACTCGGGACAAGGTGGGAGAAACGTGGGGATTAGTAGGGGATTGGATGAAAATACCTGCCCCACACCCTGGGGCATTGGGGAGGTTTTGTTCATATGCTTGCCCCAGAGGGTGGGGCTATTGTAGGGGATTTGCATTCGGTCTGCAATGATTCCGGTCAGCGGTAATGCCCATAAGCGAAAGAAGACTCGACCACGAGGTTTGAAGCGAAGGACTCCAGGTATGTAATATATTACTGTGTTCTTTATCAGTTTTTATTCAACTAATCCCTATTTTATATCATGAAACGTAGATGACTCGACAAACATATTAATATTAAACCGTTCTATGTGTATAGCATTCTTTGGTTGTAGTTTTGCCTTGGATTGATATTGTTTTCCCTTGTTATGATGAACAAAGATCGAATCGATCTTGGGCCAATTGAGAAATTAAACTTGAGATGTAGCAGCTTTAAAATTATTTAAAGATATTCATTAACCTCAAAATTTTAATAACACATTCTCATTTTATAGATGAAATGATTTTATTCCATGAGATGTGAAAAGTTTGTACAACGTACATGACCATGAGATATTGATACAGCGACGGACAGATCTGAGGATTGAGGTCACACAGATTGTCAAGATAGACATTCAAACTGTATTAATGCAGCTATATTTATACAGTATTTTTGTAGTGAAAATGTTGCCCCAGGGGGTGGGGTATTTGTCCTTTTTTGTGAAGGGGAGAAAACAAATCCCCACCTTGTCCCGGGTTGGGGGGGGGGGGGGGGGGGGGGGGGGGGGGGTGGTGGGGTGGGGGGTTTAAGTTGACTCATGCATTATTCTGAAGGTAGAAAATGTCTGGTGCGATCCAGGCGATTTTAAAGCCAAACACTGACGGCCTGTAAATACGATGATTATTCAAATCAGTTTGTGGAAAATGTCACGCTTCACGGCCGTGTCGTAGAATTCTTGAGACCTTTGAAAAACGCATCCTCCACATTAATAAAAGAACTCCAGAATATTTTATTGGACATCTTTTTCATTTTCCATAAAGGTTGAGTCCATGTAGTTGTGTGGTGAATTAAACTACAGTCACACTTCCCGCGAAGTTCACGGCGTGACACTCCAGTGTTGTTGTGTCAAAAACCAGGCAATGTCAGCGCAGCAAAGTCGTTTGAAGCAACACGTGAAAGTTAGCTGTTCGCTGTTAGAGTTTTTTTGAAGTGATTTTCTTTAGTTATTCCAGGGAAAATCTGTGAAGTTCCCAAAAAATGTTTTTGATTCTGTCAGACACGATGCGACTACAATTATTGTTAATATGCTAATTTTCAATCGTGCATTGACTAACGGCTAGCCGCCAAATGTCTTGAGCCGTCGACGGCTAGCCACCAAACGTCTAGCGCCGTCGAGCCACCAAACTTCTAGTGGCGTCTACGGCTAGCCACCAAACGTCTAGTGGCGTCGACGGCTAGCCACCAGTTTTTACCGTTAGTGCCACCAAACCACTAACGGCCAGCGCTGGTGGCGCTGACGGTTGCAAAGTTTTTGAGCGGGACTGTACGTCTCTCTCAGGAGAAACGAACCAGAGGAGACGGCTGAAATTCAGGCTAGAATTTACCGGAAATTTTTGAAATTTCGTCCAGTGATTCTACGACAACTAATCTCTTTTTTCTGATTTGTTTTTAGTTTTAAAGATATCAGTCCAAGCGTGATGGCTTGGCAAAAATAATCAATGACTCTACTTTAAACTGCAATAATTTCGCATAGAAAATAGATATCAAAAATCGCACACACACATTTGGAGATCAATGCCCGCTTAACTTGACACAAGTGTAATTACTTCGTAAGTATAAAAAGCTGGCGCTGGTAATTCGCGTTTATAAACGTCTTCGACATCAGTTAAAGTGACTGTAGTTTTAAATCTAGAGTAATTCCGTATAAAATAACTTTTTAATGTGGCTAAATGTAATTTAGGCTAAGTTAAACTCGAGACAATGCTGGCCAGCAGTCATCCCCCATTGAGATATGTTATGCGGGGGGCCCAGGGGCCTGGCAGGGGCTACTTGTGGTTTTGTGCGTGGTCATTTCAGTCATAGCTTTCTTGCTGATCATCGCGGATCATTGGTGTTTGCTATTCAGTCCCTTTGCTTGCTGATCGTTGCGGATCACTGTCCTTTATCGCATAATTATGTCCCGGCAAACAAGGAATAGTTTGGACAGCCGTCTGTTTAACGTGGCGGAATCCTCGGAGAGCGAGATTCCGATCGTCTCGACAGTATCGGTCGCCAGCCCAACGACGACTCCAATGTCGCAGGAGTTCATTTCGGCTGTGGTCACAGCGGTGAAGGCCGCTCTGGCAGCGGAGAAGGTCCCTGCTACGACCTGTGTGAGCCCGGCAGTCGATTCTGTCTCCGCGGTCATCGCCTCTGGCAGTTCTGGCGTCGCACAAACTTCAGATCTGAGTTCAAGGACTGGGGTGCTATGGTCATCTGGCGCCGGTTTTGTGACTCCTCCAGCGACCTCGTCAGCCTCAAGTTTACAAGGTAGGCCTCCAGTTGTTGTACCTTCGTTTGTTAATACGTTCACGGGACCTGTGTCGTCGCTCGCGCCGAGTTTAGTAGCTTCGCAGGCCATTGCCCAACAACACATGGGAAGTACGTTTGGCGTCGCACCTCAGCCAAACATTCCGGAAATGCCAGGTCTTCCGTTGCCAACACTTCATCAGCCCTTCGTTGTTGGCCCAGGTTTTTCACCGATTCCGGAAAAGATTGTGGCCCAAATTGTACTGGCAAGTACTTGGACCTCAGCGATCTTTTGGCGGCTAATTTGGTTCACGCCGAACCTGAACCACAGTTGCTGTTTGACGGACGAGTAGTCCTGACGTCAACACCGAGGAAACAACGGCGCCGCGTGGAAGATCTCGGCAGCTGGGTGGAGGCTTTTACAATATTATCCTTTGTCCTTACATCTTACTTCCCCCATCGATGGCGAGACCTTACGCAATACAAGTTGTTAATTTTGCGCACATATCGCCAGTTTAGCGGTAGGGTTTGGCTGGCATATGACCAGGCGTTCCGCGAATACGCAGCGGCCACCAAGAGCGTTGATTGGTCGACCATGAACGTTCAATTATATAATTTTCACTCTGCTGGCGCCTCAGTTCGTAGCCTACCTGGGGGAACATCAGCCGGGTCGTCAGAGCCCCATGGATCAAACTCTTCCTCTGTGGTGTGCAAGTCATGGAATCGTGGTCGGTGCTCGGCTCCTTACGCATCCTGCAGGTTTGCACACATATGCAGCAGCTGCTCGGGCTCTCATCGTGCTCAAGAGTGCCCCGGCTCGTCCAGCACCAGGTCTGTGGTGGAACATAGGCACAGATCCCGCTCTCCAGTACCTACATCCAGCGAGAACAAATATAGGAGGCGTTGATGGCCAGTTCGACACCCTGGCCTAAGTTATGGACTGGGCTTGCCTTGTTGTGAGACCTTCAAATTGTTTCTGTTAGACTACATTGTTCAGCTCCATTTTATTGCCATTATGCTGTGCGCTGGCCTGGCTTGGGCAGGTCTCTTGGGTAACTGCTGTGCCCATGTCGGCAGCTCATTCATATTGTTATTAAAAGCCTTATAATTAATGGTGTATAGTCCCAGTGTTGCTCATCATGTTTCGCTAGGCGATAGGGCCCTACATTTATGTCTGCCTTTGTTTATTCCAGCCTCTATAGTTCTACCTACAGTCGCTAGTGTCACTCCGCTCCGTGTGAACCACTTTGTTTGGGAGCTGATGTCCCACCCGGATCAACAACAAGTCTTATTTGTAGTTGAGGGCCTGCGTCATGGTTTCAAACTAGGCTTTCACGAGTCGCATAAGCTAAAGTCGGCTAAGAAAAACAAGCCCTCAGCCTATTTGCATCCCAAAGTCATAGATGAGTACCTGGCCAACGAAGTGTCTCTGTGTAGGGTGGCAGGCCCCTTCAAGTCTTCCCCCTTACATAATTTGCATATCAGCAGTTTTGGAGTGATCCCCAAAAAAGGTCAATCTGGGAAGTGGCGGTTAATTCTTGACCTGTCCTCTCCAGGGGGTGGTAGTGTGAATGAGGGAATTAACTCGGGGGAATTTTCATTGCAATATATCAGGGTGGATGAAATAATCAGTATGGTAAGCCAGTATGGTCGGGGAGCACTCATGGCAAAATTTGACGTAGAGGCAGCGTATCGCAACATTGCTGTGCATCCTTCAGATCGATATTTGTTGGGTATGAAGTGGCGCGGTCAGTATTTTGTAGATTTAACCCTTCCTTTCGGTCTGTGCTCTGCACCCTACATTTTCAACTCTGTGGCTACCATGGTAGAATGGATCTTGTTACACAATTATCATGTGTCAGACCTAGTGCATTATTTGGACGATTTCATCTCGGCTGGTCCTCCGGATTCTGAACAATGCTTCATAAATCTCAGTACTGCGCAGGAGGTCTGCAGAATGCTGGGTTTGCCTCTTCACCCAAAGAAGTGCGAGGGTCCTGCCACGTCTCTCGTGGTCTTGGGAATTGAATTAGACTCAGTCAATCAAATAGCACGTCTTCCTGCCGAGAAACTGTTGGCCCTGCGTCTGTTGCTGCAGTCATGGGTCACACGCCGTTGGTGCAATAGACACCAATTATAGTCTCTCATTGGTCACCTTCATCATGCGGCAAAAGTTGTGTGGCCAGGCAGAACCTTCATTCGGCGCATGATTGATCTCCTCTGTTGCTTTCGCAAGAAAGACCACCCAATTTGCTTGAATAGGGAGTTCCAGTTGGATCTTCTGTGGTGGCATCACTTCTTAGCAGACTGGCATGGGGTCAGCTTTTGGCATTTCCCTGGGATGGCTGCAGCGACTGACTTAGAAGTGACGTCGGATGCGGCAGGGTCAGTTGGCTACGGAGCTTACTACAAGGAGGAATGGTTCAATGGCCGCTGGGCCCCCTGTCAAGCCCAGCTGTCCATTGCATACAAAGAACTATTTCCATTTATCATTGCGGCCCATGTATGGGGTGCGAACTGGTCTAAGAAGCATGTGATGTTCCGATCTGACAATGAGGCTGTAGTATACATCTTGAACTCCAGGACATCCAGAGTCCCATGCATAATGCGGCTAGTGCGTAGTCTTCTCACCTCAGCAGCTCGTTTCAACTTCACTTTCATGGCCCAACACATTCCAGGCGTGCAAAATAGAATCGCTGATGCTCTTTCTCGTTTTTATTGGCAGGAGTTCAAGCAGTTAGCGCCCGGGGCTCGGTCAACACCAGTCCAAATTCCGCCACACTTTCTGGAAGACCTGACCTCTCCTTGCTAGAGGAGCGCTGCCGGAACTTCATGGGGCAGGGCCTAGCCCCCTCTACACGTCGGTCTTATACCTCTGGACAGAAGAAGTTCTGGAATTTTTGCCTCCAAATTGGAAAGCTGCATGTGACTGGCTCCCCTTGTCCCGTGGATGAATGGACTCTTTGCTTGTTTGCTACTTTTTTGGCGGACTCAATTCAACACTCTTCTATTAAAGTCTACTTGTCAGCTGTCAGGTCTCTCCACATCGAACAAGGCTTCTCTGACCCTCTACTTAACTGTCTGCGATTGCAGAGGGTGGTCCGTGGTATAAAACGTACTCAAGGCTCCTGTTCAACCCAACGCTTACCAATTACTGATGGTCTCATGTCGGTTATTTTTAAATCTATGGACTTGACTCATCCTGACCACTGTATGTTTTGGGCTG
>JAOWCC010001634.1:21603842-21606342 GCA_030867875.1 Actinernus sp. WN-2022
CCATTCACGAGTGGGAAATAAGGCTCTTTCTCTGTCACAATAAACTGGCACAAACTCGGTTCTTTGAGAAAGTGCTGATTGAAGCTCTCATCAGACTTAATGATGTCCTCCAGCACTCTATAAATGGTGAAAAAGGCTTTAAAAAGCCTTAAATTCTGTTTTCCCCCAAACAAACTTCCCTCCAGCTCCATAGCAATGCGACGTCAACGTATCCAAAATGGCCGACAAAAAACTTTGAGCCCCCAGTATTGTTGGTCAGATGAAAATTCCATGGTAACAGTGACTACAGCTTTCTTAGGGGGGGGAGGGTTTGTTGCAGTCTAGAATGAGCCAAAAATCAGTTAAAAGCCCACGGGGCTCAAAGGGTTAAGGAGTCCATTGCACTGTCACTATCAAAACATTTACAGACTATGCGTGCCGCGCGTCTTTGTAGCCTTTCTAGATATTGACTATTCATCTCTCCACAACAATGGTATACGGTGTCGCAATAATCCAGACTAGGACGAATAAATGCTATATAAGCAATATTTGAACAATGCGCTGTTAAGTTATGCCTAATACGCCCTAACATTCCTACCCTTTTTCCAGCCTTAGCCAGTATATACTTTACATGGGCATTCCAGCTAACATGTTGATCGAATACGACACCTAAATATCTAAATTCAAAGACACGCTTAATGGTATGCCCATTGATTTGAATATCAAAATTATCTACATTGCTCAGTTTTGCATAAGTTCCAAATAGCATAGTCTCAGTCTTGGTAACATTCAGGAAAAGGCCATTTTCCCTTAGCCAAGAGTCGATGACCTCCATTTCATCATTATGGTGTGATAATATCATTATGCAAGCTGTGGCTAATGCATATAACTCTGTCATTCATATCACAGAATCTAATATAGATTCACCTGAAGGTACATGCCTAACTCCTGTTGCTGATCAGGAAGGACGGAAGACAATTTTTATTGGATATATCAATGAGTTGCACTATGTTTCAACAGTGACTGAGAGAAATGGTCAAAGTAAAAACAAACTGAGATACATAAAGAGAAAGTTATCAGAAACCAATGAAAACAAACAATGTAGACATCTCAAGCACAGAGATTACTTGAAAAGAGTCAAATATACAGAAACGGCCAATGAGAGGGCAAGCAGACTTGCAGATAAAAGAGACACTTGTAAGAAAAACATGTGTGAAGAAACTCCTGAAAAGCGAAAAGAGAGACTTGCAAATAAGAGAGAAAGTTATAAAAAGAACATGTGTGAAGAAACTCCTGAAAAGCAAAAAGAGAGACTTGCAGATAAGAGAGACAGTTATAGAAAAAGGATGTCTGAAGAAACTGCTAAAAAACGAAAAGAGAGACTTGAAAATAAGAGAGCCAGTTATAGAAATGAGAAGTCTGAAACAATTTCTGATGGACAAAACAAAAGTTGTGCCAATCCAATTGATGAACAAAAACAGGCACAAAATAACATGAACATTTTTCATAAGTCCAATGAGTTTTCAGTTTGTCAATGCACTGTGTGTTTTGAAGCATGGCCATTGAAATCCAGCCCAAGGAGGGCAAACCAGTACCAGTGTCAAAGGTGCACAAGAGATAAACAACAACCAAAGAAATTTTCCAAGGAAAATGACATGTTGCCATCATTAGTACCTTTACAACTGCTAGGGTTAACCCAAGTAGAAGAAATGCTTATTGCACGTGCACTCCCTATTATGCGTGTTTACATAAAACCCGGTGGACAAAGGGGCTATTCGGGCCACGTTATCAATTTGCCTCAGAATATAGCTGAACTAGCACATTCTCTGCCTAGATACCCAAAGGATTTATCTGTTATTGTTGTTAAAAAGAAAGGTAAAGACAACAGTTTTAAAGATGTGACAGTACGAAGACAAAATGTAGCTGATGCACTGAAATGGCTTATTAATAATAACCCACACTACAAGGACATAAACATAAATCAAGATTCTTTAAATTCTTTACCAGAACATGGTGTTCCACATGGTCTTCTTTCAGTTGAAACAGAAAATATTGATGAGACTGCTGCATGTGAGCCTGACTTGGGTCCTCAAAATGAAGATGACATTGTTTATAACGAGGGCACGGAAATGAGTAGTTTTCTACCTATCCCTGATTGTCAAGCACAAGAAATAGATGCTGTCCAGCAACAACTGTCTCACCAAGCTACAATGCCTTGGCCAACAGTAGATAATGAACCAATAAATGAGTACCTCACTCCCTTTCTAGCAACACTTGCTTTCCCAACATTATTTCCTGATGGTAAGGGTGATCCTACCAACCCGTCATTGTGCCGAGATATACCACTCGGAGAAAGAGTCAAGCACCTTTTAAAATTTGGAGAAAACAAAAATGGCAAATGGGTATATCGCTTTGCTACTCACCCTAGATTTGCTTACTGGGCATTGAATATGATACAAAGAAAACGTATTCTACAACAGACAGGCATGTTCCTAAAACAAAACCCAGGAGAAGCACATTT